>JAPUUL010001301.1:0-10377 GCA_029590625.1 Lasiodiplodia mahajangana | reverse complement strand
GAAGCTTCCAAGGCTCTCGACAGACGCCAAGCCCACATGTGCGTCCTAAACGAGAACTGTGAGGAGGAGGCCTACAAGAAGCTGGTTATTGCCCTGTGCCAGGAGCACAAGATCCCTCTTATCAAGGTCCCCGATGGAAAGCAACTCGGTGAATGGGCCGGCCTTTGTAAGTTTCTGACCCCCCTGATATGGAGGAATTGGACTTGAACTAACCGTCGTGCGTTAGGCGTTCTCGACCGAGAGGGCAATGCGCGCAAGGTTGTCAACTGCTCGTGCGTTGTAGTCAAGGACTGGGGTGAGGAGTCTACTGAGCGATCCGTCCTCCTCAACTACTTCCAGTCTGAGCAGTAAAGGGTATCGAAGGGCGTTGTATGAGGATATAGACAACTGGAACTCGGTGTTCCGACCATCTTCAACAAATGCTTAGGATGTATTCTGGTTCTCTCAGCTGGTATAGATGCCGGGGATAGGAAAACCATTACACATCTGAATCAAAATAAAAAATTGCATTAAGAGACATAATACCGATTCCGATTGCCATGGTTTCCCGAACCGCGGACGTGGTGATGAGCATCAAATAGCATGATCCCGACTTTCACAGACGTTTGTCTACCACAATGAGATGATAGCCCCAATCTGTCTTTGCTTCTCCGATATGGACAATTCCATTTTCCGTTGGCTGTAGACTATATGCGACCTTTTCGAATTCCGGATGTAATGAACCCTTGGTTTGCTGGCCAAGAGAACCTCCTAAGCTATTGTTAGCATCTAGCGCATTAAACAGACGACCATCGTAATCGAATTCCTACCTTGGTTGGCCTTGTCCTCTGAAAACTGTTTGGCCACATGAACAAATATAGCATGCGTAGGGGCCTTAGTCTTCGTCTTCGGATCTATCTTTCCCACCGGCTCCGGCTCAGATGAGGGATTGCCCTCCCTTGGCTCTCCCCTTGTGAGACGCTGAATCTCGGCCATGGCCTCCTCTTTGCGGGAGTGCTTTTTGCACTGAACCATCGCCGAAGTTATTATCGGTCTTACATTGTTAAGGGCGACTTAAAACTTACGAGGATATGTCTGACTTCGATTTTCTGTCCACCCTTCAATTTGCCACCCTTTTCTTTGTCCCCATCGCCGCCGGATTTGCTGTCCCCCTTCCCCTTACTGTTGTTATTCTTTTTTCCAGCCATTGTTGGAGGATTATCCCTATGATCAAGGGTTGGCGTAGAGGGGTGACGAAAGAAGGCATTTCACCCACCCCACCTCTGTTATACAGGTAGATGGAGGGGCGTGACGGGATAAGTACGCGTTAAATAGATATTATATTCCATATGCATAATACAACACGTTACCGAGAGTAATAACAAAGCGAGATGATCTGGCAGGAACATTGAACATGAAGCCTAATAAACGTATTGATATTGTGGAAAGTTGAACTTGGCGAAGGGGCTTCTGTATGTTTAGCGAATTATACTAGATATACGATGCGACTCATGAACAGGCTTCTGGCGACAATCTATCTATGCCTGTCTAGGGCTTAGCAAGCTACAGTCAATCTATATCCCCTCCACATATGAGTTCTTCGAGATATCCGCACGATAAAGTAACTCTGATATTTAATTCCACGGCAGTCCAAGAGCCTCACGGCGTCCCTTCGAAGCGGGATCAAGATATGGCACTTCGCCGATGCCAGACGCCCTGACACCAACCCGTATCCCGTCTACAAGATGAGTATCAGGCTGCCAAGAGTAACACGTATGTTAGCAAGTCTTATACTCTACTCTACTCTACTCCGTATAGCAAGGAGTTGTCAAGTTGCAACTTACAGTAGCGGCGTGCAACGTGCACGGGTTACTCCAGATAGCACACGCTTGCTTCGTCCAGTGCATGCGCGCAACGCAATCGTGGTTGCGCGTGATCAGGCGCATGATATAGTCCCTAATCATCGTGTCCTCGTATCCGTAGACGTCGTTGATCCGCGTGACGTGGAGCCCGACGCCCGCAAACACGCTCTTCCACCCCGTCACAGGATGTGTACGAACCACCGGGTGTGAAGGCGCGAACTCGTAGTCTTTGTTCAGGGGCGAGCCACGCGGCGATGTGACGTCGTAACCACCGGCCTCGCAGGCCGATTTGAAAACGGGCTGTGCGCATGTCGCCGTTAGTGTCTCGAGGTATGAACGGAAGGATGGTGACATTCGGTCGTAACTTTTACCGCGGTCAGTTAGTACCTATGTGCCTCGATATAGTATTCCTCTAGAGTAAGGCTTAGTAAGAGACGTACAGCTCGTAACCCGAGCACCAGAGAGTGTCGCCTCCGGATGCTGGTGTATCCTGCATACGTAGAAAACTGAAGTCCGATGGACAGTTCTCAAAGAGGCCTAAGACGTTTAGGAGAGCAGATCTTATTGAGCTCTGGAAACGGGGGCGGCTTACTGTCACTATGCCACTCCCGGGAGAGGTCTCGAGGCTCGTTTGATACGCGTGGAGGATGCTTCATTGTCTTGTATATCTTCTTCATCGCCTCTGAATTGATCACGTATCTAAATCATGTTGGAATATTTTCAGGTGGATACAGGGGGAAGAAGTAGGCATCAAACCGATGAACCAAATACGCACATGTTTGGATCCGTGGTCCCATCAGCCATCGGTATATTGTTAGGATCATTGTATAGTGGATGAACATGTAACCCATGGTCATCCGGGCGTCCGGTGAGCTTTCCTAGCATATACGTAACATGTTTCTGCTCTTCAACTGTAAGATCGTCCTGTGGCGCACGGAAGAACACTGTAACGCTTCGAGTTAGTAAACGGCATCGTATAAGTGCTAGATAGCAGACACGCCTTGATTGGCATGTTGCTAATCAGAAATAATCCTCTACTCAAGGAGTGATCGAGGGATAAGGCGCTCTGGAAACTACTTACCGACGCCACGTTCACAAATGGTGATGGCGAGGTCCCGTAGTTGCTGCTCGGAGTTGGGAGCGTCGAGGATATCCTTAATCTTGGCAGTTGGATACTCGCGTCCAATTATCGGCGTCACATCTACATATTCCAAGTGGTCGATCGACCCGGAGCCCTTCAAAGGTTCTCGTCGTAGCTTGGGGGGCTCTGGTGAATGCCCATTTGTTACGCCCACATGGTTTCCGCTCTGCTGAGTGGCCATGATCATTTAACACTTCTCTAGGCTGTGCAGTATAGCAGATGTTGGGTTTATAATTTGGCTTTCGATATATGAGGTATCTCTTCACCCACCAGAGTGAGTTGACAGACCTCATTAGAAGACGCATGGATCGCCGGGTATTACGTTACATGGTCACTCTTATAATACGGTCTGATGATCAAAGTCGACCACATATTAACCCCGGGAAGACCATGCTGCTCAATAGACTAAAAATACAATTGCCGGTTCTCTGGCCTGAATAGCATCCATTTCTCCGCATTCTCCTCTTATCACCGTCACCTTTCTAGGAACATACTCCACCACAATCAGCAAAGGAGAATTCTCGGTGGGTGTTCTCCAAGCGTTTTCCGGTACCGCCTGGTATTAGCTTCATGCAGATACGTATCATCCCGCTCTTATGTTCCTATGAATGCGGTATAGCCTCGATGAAATGCAGAGCGTCGGGGTCTATGTGTGGAGATTATCCGACAGAGGTATGAGTAGGCAGAGAGGTTTGGCAGGCTAATATGGCAATACTTAACACGACTGTTTTCTCAAGATACATCTCTTCTTCTCTTCCATTCCCTTGACAGTGAACAGGCAAATCGTAAGAACCATGAGATAGTGACAACATGCTCGGCGCTGCTACAATTTCCGCGAACCCCTTGAAGCTCGATGTGAGAAGTCACGCTAAGTGCATTGCGATTTGTTTTATCGCAACAATATCTACCTTTCAATATGGTGATTCCACCCGTATGCCAACTTTGACGATGGGCTGGAGCTAAACAGACATTTAGGCCTTGACTACGCCCTCGTGGGCGGCTTTCTCTCGTATGTAAACGGGTTCTCCCAAGTGTACTACCGTTTTAAGATGCTGATTCGGGGAAATAGAATGCCGGGGTTTTTGAAGGTTTATGGGTATTACGACACCGAACTCCAGTCTTGGAATATTGACGTAAGGCGCCGTCATATCAGCACCGCTAGATCTCGCGACTAACCTTGTCGACAGCCAACAGTGCAGCAGCTCATATCAAGCCTCATGACAATAGGGACTCTAATTGGATCGGTCCTAGTTGGGCCATTTAGCAGTAATTTTGGGAGAAAAGCCGGGCTCTGGGCGGCGTCATTGCTCAATTTCGTTGCAACCGCCGTCATGCTAGGAACCACAAACCTCGGCTCTCTCTACTTTGCTCGTCTGCTTCTTGGTAAGCCTATCTAAAATAATTAACTTGGCTTCGTCCCTTACACGTCAAATAGGTGTTTCCGTGGGCTGGTTCCTTACCTTCTCACAGCTTTACGTTCACGAAGTAGCGCCGGCTCATCTTCGAGGAATAACATTCGCCGTGTACCAATGTCAGCTATCCATCGGGTCGATAGTCGGCGCTACAGTTGACTACGGGACACACGACATCGATAACCGACAGGCATACCAGATCCCACTAGCCATCTTCNTTCGTTGCCCCCGCCATCCAGTCGGTTGCGTTATTCTTCTTCCCCGACTCGCCGCGATGGCTTGCCGTCCAGGGCAGAGAAACTGAGGCCGAAGCCGCGCTGCGTCGTCTCCGCAACCCACGTATCGATGAGACCGAGCTACTGGCCGAGTTTAATGAAATCAAAGAATCGACCCGTGAGCAAGTCGAGTTGAATAAGAAGGCCCTATTTTTAGAAATGTGGCGAGGAACGAACCTTCGGCGAACGTTACTTTCGATTGCCGTCGTGTGTTTCCATTCCGCTAATGGTTAGTGTCTCGAAATTTTATGAGGGGAGGTAGACATGTGATATGAATTCGAAGGGAGACTAATAAAACGGCACAGGCTCCTCGTGGGTCAATATCTACACGACCTATTATCTAAGTATAGCAGGGGTTCAAAACCCATTCAGCTTCTCAATCCTGATAACGGGTTTGGGACTCATTGCCGCTATCGTGAGCTCATTGTTCGTACGCTACATCGACCGCCGCGCCATCATGATCGTCGGTGCTTCGGTATGTGGGCTCTCACAACTCGCACAAGCAGTAGCCTGGACTGTCAGCCCAGGATCAGCAGCAGCCGGTCGAGTGGTGGTCGCGTTCATAGGGCTATTCACATTCTTTTACGTAGCTTACGGTAAGTCTTTACTGCTACATCCCATGCATAACGATGAATCCTTCGCGTTCACTTTAAGAGAGAAGTGTGCTAATATTTTCAAGCCCCGTTCGCTTGGCTTCTCGGCGGAGAGTACCCTAATAGCGCGCTGCGTGGTTATTGCTTCGGAATTGCAACCGCTTTGAACTTCCTTGGAAATTTCCTCGGAACACTGACAGCGCCATACTTCATCAATCCGGCGAGTCTCGGCTGGGGCCCGAAGTACGGATATATCTGGTTCGCCTCGAACGTCATCGTTGCCCTTTTCGCTTATCTCTTTCTTCCGGAGACCCGGGATCGGACGCTAGAAGAGATACACGAAATGTTTGAGAATAGAGTCCCAGCCCGAAAATTCAAGAAATATGTCTGTGTCGGTGTTGAGACTTACGCAGCTGCTGCAGGGAAAGAGTCAGTTCGGCATCAAGAAGTAGCGGTTAACGAGAGGAGGCTATCCTCCCCAGCGGATTCGGGGAAAGGGTAGTACGCATGATTAATATTGATCGAGATACAGCGTAATACTAATGATGAAGTCACTAGAGGGGGGAAATCTATAGATATAGGCAATAATGTTGTTCAATATTCATTTTATTCATTTATATAAACATTAGTCATTAAATCATCTGCCAACCGTGCTGCGAATATATACCCAGAATCGCAGTCGCAAATCGTTAGTCATAATGCCAGCATGTTTCTTTGCCGTCATCACCAACTCGGTTGGCCTGCTTAGCAGCCTATTTCATAAGTGATTCATGTGCCACCGTTCCCTTAGAGCTTTGCTAATGCAAGCTTCAATCCCATTTTCAATAACCCCTTAGTCGCTGGCGCTTTTATGGTGCGCGACCCATAGGGTGTTGACCGCCCGATCTTTAGTGATGATGTAGTGGCATTTGTGCTTGTCGTTGAATTCCAGTGACCTAGAAGTCCTTCGATGAATGTCGAGTTGCCGAAGGTGTCACCCAGCAAGTCGCCGAGAGAAACATTAGTGCCGGTCAGGCTACCGATGACCTGGCCTAGTAATTTGACAACTGGCATGGTCGTTATTAAGGTCTTGTTGTTTAGGACTTGTTCTACGTAGCCAATATGCATCCCGTTAACCATGGTCGCGTTCCCAGTAGCCCGTAATTCGATATTACCATCAGCTAACGGTCCTGATTGGGTGTCTAAAATGGCGCCTAGGTTTGGTAAGAGCTCTGTGAGATAGAGCTGGCCATCATAGTCTCGTGTGTTGTTTCCTGGGGGTAATGTGACATCATATATGTTGATATAGCCGAGCTTGATATCGCCGGAGAACACATTGAACGCGAGATTGCCAAGCCCAAGAGTTAGCGCACCCGAGTTGGGTAGGCTTATAGTGCCCTTGATGTTTGCGCCGTCTTCCCTTGGAGGGTAGATTAGTCCTAGAGTTGAGATACCGAATCCCTCCAACCCGTTAAGAGACGCCACTTCAAGGGTCTTTTCGACAGTGACACCCGTCTTTAGTGCCCCTAGATGAACTGTCGTTTTACCCTTTATAGATATTTTGACCGAGGGCTGATCGAATATTTGACTAAACCACCTGACAAGTTCAGTTTCGTTTTTGACCTCGACGGTCTGGTTTGTGATCATGACTGGCGTCTTATGATAGACATGAATCTTTGGCAGAGTGACGTTGATAAAGGGCGAATAATCTGGAGTATCCTTGTTGTAAAGGTCTAGATTTGTAGGATCAAGGTTTGCTGCTATCGTTGTATCCAACTCCGTCGCGAGCGATACGGCGAGAGAAGTTGGCGTCATTGCTTGAAATGTACCACCCATGATAGGGAGCTTCTGGCCATTCACTATGTCCTGTGTGATGGCCGGAAGGATCTTGGTGAAGCTGAACTCTATTAGTCTCGTGATGCTCTCATATTCTCAAGGGTCACTCACATAAGTGGTAGTAGAATGATGAGGATAATAAGTCCTGCAGCCAAATACCACCACTTGAATCGACCACAATGCCGCTTGACCTTTTGCCGCTTCGTCAGCGGAACCGCCGCGACCGCAGCCTTCTCCTGGACATGGTCAACCGAGGAGGCATCGTCGCTATGTCTCTCGGGGGCATTGGACGGTCCCTCTATGGCGCCGTGAACCGAAGCCGGAGGGCTATCGTGCTCGAAGTGAGACGACTGCTCCTGGAATTTAGATGCCATGATTATCTTGTCGATGACAGTGAGTGACACTGCTGGTAGGTTGTCGACAGATGATGAGAAGACAGACAGCCAGTAAGGCGAACGGATGAAGAGTCTGACGAGCGGCCGGGGTATTAATCGATGGGTATCATAGGTCAAGATATCTCGAGAACCGATCGCCCATACCGCGACATGACCCCAGATGTGCCATCCCCTAGGGCTAAATCGTCATTTTCAGCACCCAGGCTGACCCAAGACCTGGTTGCCCTTGTTTCCTCATCTTGCATCTTAATTTCTCCTCAAACCCACGCATCACGCAGATTACTACCCCCGCACACGAGATATTTCCTGATCCTGGTAGCTGTGAACATGCAAGGCCACAGATATTGGCAGGGGCCCTGGCCCAAATGGTCTTACTTTTTCAAATTCCCTGGCTTCTCACTGGCTGTCTGCCGGTCACGTTCTCCGCACTTTGTTGCTCGGTCGGAGACCCGGTGGTAATCCAAGACAGTCTTGGTTAACACTCCGTCGCCTTAGTTGACGAAGTGGACACCTAGATTTTGCGGAGAGAAGCCAGGTTCTCGCCAGCAAGCGATCGCTAGTGTGGGCGGGATTTTAATGTCGATCCTCCACTCTAGGCACTTAGTCCGTTCCTCATCTGACCCGTCTGACTACCTATGACAAACCCGGGAAATTTAAGTGGAAAGCTTGCTTCTATGTAGCACTGCTTCTAGCCAGATGTAAACAAATTTCCCATTTCTATGCATAGATGAGGATGTTCGTTCACACATCAACGGTGTGGTTTTCGGACTAGCCGTAACCCATTGGCACCGGATACTGTTGGTACGATCGTGATCGGTCCTTCTTCTTCCTAGGCAGCTTGATAGAGCGATCCTGAGTCCCATCCTAGACTTTGAATTTAGACACGATCGTCGAGCACGGCCCTCAAGGCTAGAATTTCCCCGGATTGCGGTGTCGGGAGAGCTGTAGCAGCCTCGCCGCTAACGAGGGTTGGCGCCCTCACACACACACAGGCACACACACGGCATCGCACCTATGTTTATGCGAGTCACATGTGAGTCACATGCCTCGCAAACTAGTTATAGAAACGAATTTTGTGTTTGGCGCACCCGTTGTTGACTGCGACTCAGCAACGCCACCTGCCTACCAGAAGAAAAAAATAAACGACGCCCTCCCGTCCCGTCTCTTCACAACATTCTGCGACAGTATATACACTAGTCTAGGTAGCATCCCGTGTTCTACCTATGGGCTAACTCCATACATAGTACTTACTATACAGTATTACACATACCCAGACTAGTCGAGAGCTTACCTCTACCTAACCCATTCATCAACGACTTCAGAAGCAACCCCAGAGGGAGTAGCTTGCCTGTTTCGGCAACTTGACAAGATGATCTGATTAGAGTGCTGTAGTGTAATAGCACCTATGGAGACTAATGGGGTCATCAAGTTGCGGGGTTGTCTTGTCCTTCGGAGCAAAGCTTGTGTATGATACCAACGGGAACAGTACCTACCTACATCGACCAGGGACAGGACAGGGAGAGCTCGATGCATGTGAGTCTTGATGTAAGATGCCTCGGCAATGCAAGGAAACGGCATGGCAATCTCTAGCTCGTGGAAGTGAAGACGAGGATCCAAGTAGGTATTCTGTCCCGAGTATGCATGTTGTGCATGTTGATCCAGCCCAGGGCCTGCATGGCCTCCCTCTCAGAGTGCGGAGAGTTGTATCTACACACTTAGGTAATTGGAATAGGCGACGGATCTAGTTAGTTGGAATAGTGTAGATAGCTTGTGTTCCTGGTTAATCAGGACCAATTAAAAGCTGGCCAACTACACTTACTTACCTATTCCCTTTTCTCATCTCAGCTTGGCAATGACTAGTTGATGCTAGCCCATCTACGGACGGACACGCGATCTCGTCACCCTCTCCACCGCCTCTGTACTACCGCGGAAATATTCGTATAAAGAAAGTATTTAATAGTGTAAGCCACGAAGGATTGTGCTCCCCGGCCGTTTTATATAAACGATGGAAACTCGTGTTAATAGCTTGATGGGTTATTGTATGACTATGTGGTTTGAATGCTATTAAGTAGTTACTTAATGGATAGCCCTTGTATTTCCCCGGATTCGATGGGTAGTATACATAACCTTAGCCTCTGGAGCTTTCCCGCTAAACACGGTAATGAATTCCGTTACAAGTGTTCCCACTGCGGAATTCTTATTCCTTGGAAGCCGTTGGCTTCCTCCGAATCGACGGGGAAAGCGGGGTGTGATGGTCAGATCAGAATAGCTACAACATATCGTCTCTGGGCGGGCGACGATGACCTGACTGACTAGTAGATCGGCGAGAAGAAGAGTCTGGGGAAGAAGAAATTGAGTATTGGCTAATGTACGCTAGCATCCCTGCTTGGGTCTGCGAGCTAGCCAGGGGTTTTGCCTAGTGTGCCTAATATCCACGACATACGGTTAAGCTAGGCAAGATCAGCTAGCATAAGACAGGTATTAGACCGGGATCTGGGCGGCGGCGCTGGTTGCCCAATATGGGGGCATATCCAGATGAGGAAATAGATCATCCGCATCCTGCAGCACAATTCTTCGCGTACCTAGGTAGATTTACCTCATCGATGGAAGAGCTGATTCCCCAATCGTCATGTGAAGGTTAGCGTCGACGTAGTATACAAGGGCGATCGCAGAGACAAGACACCCGACACGATGGGAGCATCAGCTTGATCCGCAGGAGGCCTATTAGGTATTGTTCGGCCCTGGTAGTTGTATACTCGACTCGTTCACTCTCTCCCTTCTTCGCTCGTTGCGCTCCCTTCGTTCGTTCTCGTTGAGCTGGACGCGCTTCTTACCTAGAGCTCACTAGGAGTCTCTGCGTAAACCAGCAGACAATCATACTCCAACGAGAGGCTCACCATCGCCA
>JAPUUL010001300.1:0-10379 GCA_029590625.1 Lasiodiplodia mahajangana | reverse complement strand
TCGGGTCTCGAGCAACCTACTTTTGGCGCTCGTCTACCAGATTTGACCACGTGTTGTGTGATTGGTCAATGCCGGTACCCGCTACTCGATCAGGTCACGGCTACTGGCGGCTCTTGTGGCCCCACGTGACCCCGTGCTCTGCCCGATAAGAAATCCCCGCGAAGACGTAGCGTATTGTCTTGTCATCGAATCGTAATTGGAAGAACCAGGCCTATCAAACGGATGTTGGTGCTATGCAGGGAAATCAGACTCCCTGCCGCATGATGACATTCTCTGTCCCTCCTGCGGTCTCTAAGACCGGAGTTACTGGGAAGCTATGTGCGAACTCGGAGATGGGGAGGTTCGAGGCATCCCATTCAAGCCAAGCTAGAACTCTAACACTTGAAGTTAAAAGGGAGCCCCGTGTGCTTTGTTTGTGCCAGTATGTCTCTCTGTATATTGCCCTAAGAAACCTTACTCCTCAGAACAATATATATGCACCTCTAATCATTCTCTCCCAACCCTCACATTTATTTCTGTTGTATACCTCATCGGTTATTAGACGGAGTGCGAGATAATTAATTATGATCAAGGCGCCGGCCCTGGGCAGGGTGCCCTCCCTGCCCCTCTATGTTGCCTCGATGAAGAACCCGTCATATATTCTTCACGTTGCTAGGGGTTATAGACAGCCACAGGCATTTAGCACAGATTCACGGACACGGAGGAGGATACACAGCTCATCTACGCGCTCGTCAACTCCTAGTACGAACCAGATCCCAGTCACAGCTTCAAGTCCTGTTGGCGGACTTCCCATAGAAGCTCAGGTTTCTTCGATTCCCACATCACCAGCACCGACACCGACACCAGCGCCTTTATCTGTGCTCCCACTGGCGACAGTGCTACGGACATTAGGCTCAACTACGATATCATCATCACGAATACTCCTTCCGCCCTCACTAGCGATCATGACCACACTCGCATATTCAAACCTAGCTCTGCTCAACCCGGACAAGAATCCCTTGCTTCGTTGGTTTTTGAAACAGACCTTCTATGCCCAATTCTGTGCGGGTGAAAACGCCGCCGAAGTTCGTCGTACCGTCGATGGGCTTAAAGGAATCGGGTATACTGGTGTGATACTAGGCTATGCAAAAGAAGTAGTTCTTACCGATGAACAGACCCGTGACCTATCTTCTTGCGGCGAAGGGCCGGCGGCTGAGGAATGCATTCGCAATGAAATTACGCCTTGGGCCGCTGGAACCATGGAAACCCTCCAACTAGCGGGACCGAACGATTTTGTCGCACTCAAATTCAGCGGTGCTGGGCGACAAGCACTATATGCGTTGAAGAACCGCCTCCCACCATCGCAACATATTAAGAAAGCCATTGATGAGATTTGTGATTTGGCCGCGAAAAGAGATGTTCCTCTGCTCTTCGATGCCGAGCAGACAGCCATCCAGGCTGGAATCGATGACTGGACCCTAGAATACCAGCGCAAATACAACACAAAACCAGGGCACGCTATCATCTACGGTACCTACCAAGCATACTTGAAGGGTACGCCTTCAGTACTCGGTTCACACCTCGCCGCCGCATCAAAGGAGAATTTCACACTAGGGATCAAACTTGTCCGTGGAGCATACCTTGGGACCGATCCCCGCCATGTCATCCATGACACGAAGACTGATACGGATGCCGCATACGACAGCATCGCTTCCAGTCTAATCAGGCGGAAGTGGGGCCCCGTACTACAACAAAACGTCGACTTCCCACAAATCAGTATTCTTCTGGGGTCACACAACATTGCATCCGTACGCAAAGCACGCGAGATCCGCACTGGTCCTGAATGTGCCGGCACGGAACTTGCCATCGCACAGCTGCAAGGCATGGCAGACGAAGTAAGCTGTGAGCTCCTTGCCTTAAATGCAGCGTATAAGAAAGGTTTGCAGGAAGGTGCCAAGCAGACAATAGGGCCATGTGCAGCGCCGAAGGCGTACAAATATATTGTTTGGGGTACAACGAAGGAATGCATGAAGTACCTCCTACGAAGAGCCCATGAGAACAAGGACGCCGTCGCGCGAACTAAGAGTGGGCGTGACGCAGCTTGGGGAGAAATTATGAGACGCACGAAGGCCCTTGTCGGGCTAGCTTGAGTACATTCTATTCCGCGTTCACGTTTTGTCATTGTGAGAGGTCGTAACCAGAGTCCCATGTGGACAGAATAGACACAGTCACGATCCATGACTCACGAATTTTAGTTTCGGTTGTCAGGTTGGGTGGCGGGGAGTTCGGTCGGCTGCGATCGTTGACATTAGCGAAAGACTTGCGAAATTGGCTGCGCTTCTGAAGAAGTCGAGAACATACATCGGAATATTATATTCCACAGCATGCCTAGATATCCACAGTCCGTATTAGCATCAATCAGACTTGATTAGACAGCATTCGGTTTCCCGTATTTGCACAATTTATTTTACCAATTGTTTCTTATTTCTCATGCTCATGCTGTAATATTTTACACTCCTCTCAACGCCATCCCGCCCATTATCAACATGTTCATTTCCCTAGTCTTTGCAGCCGGATCTTTTATCGCGTCCAGCCAGCTCACGCCATTTAACTTGTAATACTTACGCACGCGAGCCCAGTCCGTGGACTCCGCTAGGGTCTCGTCTGTGAAAGACACTGGTCTACCTTGGACGTGAGTGCGAAGGTGTTCTTCGACATCTTGGGCAGTCAACGGGTGCTTAGCACTCGTATCTAGCTCCGTTGCTGACGATGGCGCGGGCAGTGTGACGAGTACCTTGATTATAACTAAATCCCGGCTTGTGGGCGTGATGCCGTACCGGCGGTATGATTCCGTGATCTGAAGAGGTGTGAGCTGTTTATGGTCTCCTTTGACACTACACGTCTAATCTAGTCTTGAAAGGATGCATATAATATGAATGTGATATGCGTGTGCTTTGCGCTTACATTACTCGTTGGGCTCAGAGAATACACCATTTCTGAGTGCACGTTCGGCGTCCTCATCGTCCCGGCTACCTGCACCGTGATAGCCCTAAACGCGGCGCTGAGGACCTGGAGACGTGATGTGACCTATGGCATCCTTGTTAGCTCATCTTAGTCGCATTCGTAATACGTATGGAGTGTTGAAACTAGGCTGTTGTCATACCACGCTGGCGTCGATCAAAGCATACTCGAAATCAGGGTTCCGGGCTAGCAGCTGCGAGTGCAAGAATGCGGCATTTTCAACGTCTCTGAAGAAGGCTATGTGTACTGAGTGTGTTTCGGGTATGTGCTCTAGCTGTAGAGTCTCTAATATAGGCGAGCTAGATTGGTTGGGAAGGTTTGTCTCTGCCATTGTGGATTGAGCTTGATGGTCTGTCTTTTGTCGTTTGGCGGTTGGGGTAAGATGGTTCCCTTCTCCTGGTGATTGAGAGTCTTGCGTTATATGAGACTCCGATGGCCGAGGTATGCTGGAGGACATTACTGGAGTTGTATATGTATGTTGATAGACTGGTTCACTGCTCCATCTACCAGTCATACTGCTTGGTGTTGTGATTTTGGCATCGCGGGGCACTGAGCCGACTTGGAGGGGCATGGCAACCAGTTGGCAACAGCCGGCAAAATACCGGTCTCACCTCTAGGCATCCAGGGAGAGTCCATTCGTACGACGTCTATAATATATATATCCATGGCATCTTACTAAGGATATTCCCAGTGTTACACATTATTGACAATTATTAAGGTAAATTAGGCGCATTACACGCTCTAGTTGGATAAGTCTTCTAGATTGCCTCATTAATTACGCCACGTCTAGCAAGGTCGAACCAAACATATTCAGACTAGCACCCAGATTTGGTCAATATGAGGATGTACGAACTCCGCGGCAGACTGCACAGTAGAAGCACCCAGGGACCCGGGAATGCCGAGCGAATATCCCCCGATAAGCAGTAGGGCAATCGCCGGGGAAATTGAAACCAAACGTGCCGCCCCTATCTTCCTAGTAGTTGCGCTGAGTTTACCTAACCTTGTGACGGAAAGGACTAATGAGGTGGTTGATTCAATAAGCGATCAGGGAAGCTTGGGCTTGTCGCATCCCAGCCTCCTTAAGCATTTATCTACTAAAAAGAAGGGTCCTCACAATGTGGCTTCTGGTGGAGGGTTCTCCACCACACTGGTAACCAGGTGACTGACCCACTACCTATGACCATCCACTAAGGAATTGGGTATATAACCGCACAGTAGAAGGGAATACTTCCCTTCCTACTCTACAGAATAGAGCAGTTACCAATCAGAAGATCTAATGCCAACGTAGCAATTACTAGGTGTAGGATCCATCTGAAAGGGTGACTAATAAGCACAACAATACCCGAAACATTGTTTTATTCTCTTAACACGAAGATTATAGTGTAATCCAAATATCGCATTTGACCAGCCCTATAATAGCATTTCTGAGAAATAGGATATTCCAAGCCCCTATTCATAATAGTTCGGCCAGCCTCTAAACTAGATGACGTTATAATACCCCTAAACTCAAATGACACGCGCGTCATGTATTGGCCTGCAAACTCTATACTTGCCGCTTCATAGGCTTTGAAGTGTGACCCTCGAAGTTTGATTATAGCGGGCATCACCACGGACGAGACTGAGTTATGCCTTGCTTGTACCTTAACCGGTTAGGTGATAAATGTCTTCGGTCTTGCGCCCGCCGAGTGATATGAATCTCTCAGCGAGTTAGAGACAGATTTGGAGATAGGACTGGGTCTAAAGACATAAGGGGGAAAGGGAAAGGGAAAATACTGGAAGTATAGCAATCATATAGACGATGTATTGGTTAGGATGAATCTGCGATAGATCGATATATGTCGCCCCGTTGGAGGTGGCAGTTGGCTCTTGCATGGTAGAAAGTAGTAAATTCAATGTAGATGTTACATGATATTGGAATTAAATAAAGAGAACTATTTCACACTGTATTTCCTCGCAACAACTCACTTGTAACCCTGATCAGCTTGCCGGAGTTGGCAGCTAAGTCTCAAGTTCGTTATCGACCCGTACCAGGGTAGCCGGAACATGTAGAAGAGACTTGTGCTCCTGGTAATGAGTGAACGGCACTGCCGCGTAAAGACCTCGCAACTGAGCTGTGAAACAGCGAACTGAATGTGTGCATGAAAATTCCTTCACCTGTTGAGAAATCCCCCTAATGCCTTCATAACTAGTTTTTTTTTTAAAACATGGGGTATCTCATCCTGCAAACTGTGCCATCTTACATGATAAGAGAAGAGTAAATAGGTAACGGACTATGACGTAAGGTTTTACGTGGCGGAGTTGGGGATATCGTAGATTAAGAACTGACGGGCGATTCGCAGCATCGCCACATCGGAAGCGGCCTATTAATTAGAAAGAAGTGACTGCAGAGGGGATAGCAGTGTAGTGAGCAGCTACTCGTGTGTTAGTATAGGAGAACGTAATTTGGCTGTATTAGTATGCACTTACCCAGATTTCGAGTTCCTTCTGATCAGTCTTTGCTTGGTACTTCTCGTCTAGAATATCTATTCATGGTCGTTAGAGTGGAATCCCGATATAGAGCCGCAGGTGCGGAATTACGTACCCTCTGTCAAATATAGGACGTCTCCAATCTTATCGTCTGACTGTAGATCATCCCAGAATCTCGTCACCTCCAGACTATCTTCCGGATCCGTAATGTTTCCGATACGGCTGATAGAGAATCGGACAGCTATAAGAGCGCAAAATGATTTAGAATTAATCTTCTCGAGTGGCGATATATTCGTAGAGGGTAAACTTACTCTCAGGCTTGTAGCCTTTATCCTCGAGCATTTTCATGCAATTTCGGATCTCTTTGCGATACCGGAAAGCATCCTGGTTCTGGTTTACGTCTTCTACCCCTGGTGCTGTACCCGGCATTGCTCGTTCTTGTGTTGGGAAACCATCGGTGATAGTCATCACAAGAATTGGGCGCTTAATTAGTACGTTATCATTCAAGTCCTTATAGACAAGTTGATCGAGGACGTGCTCTCGTAGTTTCGTTCCTATTGGCGTCCAGCCGTTGCCGCGGCCATAAGTCTCAAGGATTTTCCCGATAGCAGCCTCGTCGAGGTTGTTACTGTCTGGTGAATCTCTGTTGATGAAGCGAAGGTGGCAGCCTCTGTTGTTCGGGACTGCGCGGGTCGTGATATCGGTCATTTTCTTAACGAGTGCTATCTGGGATATCCATCGATCTCCTTTTTTAGTACCAGGGCCGTTGTCTTCGTTCCACATAGATCCACTGTCGTCTAATACACAAGTTCCTTAGCTTAGCACGTCTTACTTTATGAAGAATCATAGCACTCACCACAATAGAGTACGGGTTGGTACAGAGCTAACTTGGCAAGCGCATCGATCTGAGCAGGCGAGTTGAGATGGTTATTGGGATCTTTTTTAAGTCCAGCAGCCTTCTCAGCAACTTGTTGAACGTAAGGGTCACCGGGAGGAAAGAACTTTTCGAGCCCGCCTCTGGAATATGGAGTTAGTGATCATCTCCCGAATGCTACTTTTAGAACGCAGGTATGAATTACCTCTGAACCATGTTATTCAGGTTGTTCTTGAAGTCCTCCACTGTAGTAGGCTCCTCCACATCCTAGATGCATGTTAACGCTAATAATTGCGGGTGTGGACATCTACCAAAAATGGTATGCTCACCTCTCCAGGTAGCGGCCCGGGGTCGGCGATGCCAAGGTAAGTCCGTGACGCGGCGTTGAAGATGTCGGCGAGCGGACCAAAGATTTTGAAGTAGGCGAGCACCGGGAGTACCCAACTCAGGATGTAGGTCATGAGGCCACCCATACCTTTGCTTGGGACGATCTTGAGAGCTTCCTTGACCTTAGCGTTGTTTGGCTTAGATTCGTCTACAAGATCGTTTGCCGTTTTACCGGCGGAGTTCTTCTTCTCCTTCGAAGCGCCTCTCTCTACCAGTAACTTGACAGCTTCAGGGTCATCCCGTTTGACGGCTGCCATCAGTGGGGTGTTATTCTGAACAAAGTCCGGGCCTTCTTCATCAAGCGTGGTGGGGTTTTTATCAAGGAGGAGTTGGAGCATCCGCCGTCTCTCCCTAGGGGCGTCTGCTGCCAGATACATTGGCGTTCGTCCATCCTGCGTCTTCTTGTTGGGATCTGCTTGGTTCTGTAGTAGTAGTGCTACTGTCTTTGCGTTGCCCGAAATTATAGCTTTGGCTAGTGGCGTCAAGCCAGATTTGGGGTCTGGTTTGTCGATTATCTTCGGGTCTTGCTTGAGATATGCCTCCAGTTTCTTTGTATCGAGCACTGGTGGGATAGCTCCAGCGTCATCCCAGATGGAAGACATGACGAGATCTTGTTGTGACTTGAAGTTTTTTACCGGCGATAGGGATTTCCACAAGCAAAGAATGTATGAACGCAATGTATGTGTGAGATGTGTGGTCGCGAAGATCTAAAATGTTGGAGGAGAACCTCGTCTTTCTATTGAGTTGCTTTGGCTACCTAAAAGTGCATTTTGCTTCACACCATAATACCGGGATGTCGAGATAGGCATTCTCCTTCAGCCTGCCTTGACAATTCAAATCAAACCCCCCNACGCCTCGTCCGGTAATGCCGACCTGTCTGACATCCCGGCAGGCCTGTGATTGCGTCTGAATACGGTTGGAGAGAGGTTGAACGTCACGATACCTATACAGAATACTTATGTTGTACCTATGTAGTAGTCGTTGCGGCTGTGACGCTGAGCAATATTGATCATATCCTTGTCGAGCTGCAGAATCTTACATACACACTAAATACCCAGTGAGAAGATTGACGGTACGCTATCGGCGGGTCCCCATGTTGATCTGCACTCCCCCCTGGTTGGTATATGGGGGGCGACGATATACTCGGTTAAGTCGATAGCGAGCGGTGCGAACTAAAATGTCGGTAGAGAGCTGAACCCGCCAGCCGCCATGAACCGCTATTTCTTGGTATAGGCTGGTCAGATGTCTCAAAGTAGCGAGCTGGCATGCCCCAATCGGCTTGTAGTATACATAGGCAATACAGTAAACATCGAGAACGACAGGGTAAACGTCAGTTGTCGCTGCCGGAAGCCAAGAGTTCCAGCTCCCATCGGTGGTTCATGACAGCCTGCGATGCAACGAAACGGGCGGAGAATGGCAAGCTGAATGTTCTAAAGTAACGCTGGCTTGCATAGCCCCCGCAGTACCACCCTACTTAGGGCGTACCGAATATGATCTATCTATCTATCAACTCGGGAGCGGAACGAATAATACGACGTGAGGAGCAGTTAGGTATATGTAGGTATTCAAATTGTAGACTGAGGGGCAGCTCATCGCCCTCATGGGCGCTAGACCACCGTGTGTTGGTTGGAGCAGGAACTTGTAGTAAGTAAATGCATGACGTGTAGTATAGATATTTTGTCTAGTCGAACGGGGAAAAATTTATGTATATTGCTTGCCTAGATCTTCCTGTCTTAACGTCGTTTGCACGCTACTGTGATCTAGAGCTCATACTTATACGCAAGACTATCTCTTAACTACGACGTAATTCGTGATAACGCGACGTCCCGTTCCCAAGCATAACGATGGAGGATAACTACGCGGCATTCCTCGTCAGGCCTAGGAGAAAGCCGTTCGATGTGGACGAAGCCGACTCCCGATTCCCCGATGAGGATGAACTTGTGATCAAAAATGCTGCCGTCTCAGTAAACCCTATCGACACCTTTATGCAGAATGAGCAGGTTCAAAACTTGACCACGCCAGCGATCCTGGGGGCAGATGTGGCCGGAGAGGTTGTTGACGTCGGCTCACAAGTCAACCGATTCAGCGTTGGAGACCGAGTGATGGGCCACGCCCTTCGACTCGCTACAGAAGACGACCGTCATGCCGCGTTCCAAAATTACACCGTCCTGTTCCCGAATATGGCCTGCCCTATTCCACAGAGTCTATCTTACGAGGACGCGTCTACGATGCCACTGGGAATCTCGACCGCCGCGGCGGCGTTATTCCAAGAGAAGACGCTCCGCCTCCAACCGCCTGTCTTATATCCCCCAACTCGAGACGAATGGGTCATCATCGCAGGCGCAACAGGCAACGTCGGCAGCCACGGTGTTCGGCTCGCCGCCGCCGCCGGGTATAAAGTGCTGGGGACGGCCTCGACCTCGAGTTTCGACGTCGCAAAGAAATTGGGGGCCACCGAGTTAGTGGATTACAAGAGCAAAGACCTGGCCGGCGCGCTGCTGCAGAAGCTAGCCGGCCAAAAGGTCGCCGGTGCCTTCGACGCATCCGGCAACGAGAAGTCCAATATAGATCTAGTTAAGGCGCTTACCGAGTGTGTGGGCAACCGAGTTCTCACCACAGTTTTGGACTGGTGGCCTGGAGACGACCCCGTCCCCAAGGAAGTCAAGTTTACGCCCATTCAGGCCATTGATATTCGCAACAACGCGGTGGGCAAGATGGTCTGGGAGGATTACTTGCCGGACGCGCTGGCGACTGGCAAGTATTTTATACCGTTTCCTAAAGCGAGCGTTGTTGGGAACGGTCTTGGAGCCATTCAAGGCGCCATGGACGGCAAGGCGTCTGGAGGAAAGGCGGTGGTCACACTCAAGTAAATCTATTACGATAGAGAGATACGGAGTAGACGATGGTAAATTTTGAGATTGCTGTCTACATGAGGCTTAGCTACACGGCACCTATCAGTGGCTCAGCTATAGGTAGTTTCCGAGAATTTTAGCACGCTCTATTGCTTTCTGCCAGTGTTTGGGTTGGTTCGTCCTATTGACTCTCTCTCTCCTTCTGCCTACTGAATTGTCCTCCTATTTATTTTTGTGAAAATGCCGATTGTCTTACACCAACGTCAAACTCACCTACTATGTACTACATAGGTCGTTGCTCTTAGTCTCCCCTGTCGCGTACTCGTGCTAAGTACTCCGTATTCTACCCCAGAAACAACGAGTAAGCATGCCATTCTGCCTAGGCCTTCGCTACCTCCTCATTTTACCTATGTACCATGCTGTCATATACCTACCTACACAAATACGATGCCTATCACAGCACCGTACATAGCGCCTTGCGCGGAGACTATTGAATGAACCTTGCTCGTTCTGGCGGGTGCGGCCCGCTAGACTACCTATCTAAGTCAGGTATCCAACTAATTCTAGAGGATACCTAGCTGGACTGGGATATACATAGGTATCTCAAGTACTACCTATACGGAGTATACAAGGTTCTATCTACATACAGATGTAGTCTGGATAGGTTTTACTAAATTTGTAGTTGATAACAAACTAGGCTTAGCGCGCTCGCTGCTTTTGCTCACCATCATGTGAATTCTGGCAGTCAGGTGACCGAGAGTATAAGTGGTTTGTGCAGAGGGTTTATGCAGAGCAAAAGA
>JAPUUL010000130.1:0-27609 GCA_029590625.1 Lasiodiplodia mahajangana | reverse complement strand
ATCACGACCGCAACCACCGCAACCACCACAACTATCGCGACCACAGCCGCCACAATCACCACAATTATCACGSNCACAGCCGCCGCAANCCACCACAATTATCACCACCGCAACCACCGCAACCACCACAACCACCACGTACCACACATTAAGGAACAACAGCCGAGCCCGACAATTAAAGCATCACAGTCATGCGTCTCAAATGTTGTAGCCAAGATCTCGATAGAAATCGTGTATCAGCGCTTCCGCGTATATTTTACCAGGTACCTATATTAACAATAGGTACATGAGGGTCTGTGGCCTTTGGAAGTTGAGAAGACCTTACTTGAGACATGACGCGATGCCTGGGGCCTAGACTCGTCCGTCTACTAACTCTCCCAATAGCGATCTAGTTGATGGAGTATATCTCTATATGTTTAACCATACATACTACTTTCCTAACGTTTACATAGATTTTGTAAGAGTAACGCACAATTGATTAATTAATGAAAATTCATTCGTTAAAATAAACAGCCTATAGGGCTACACAAAGCAACGTGTTGGTACAAGTAATTGTTTGAATTATGACGCTATGTTATCTTATCTAGTGATCTATACCTCTCTCATTAGCCTTTTTTGTTAATGAGAGCTACTACCCCTTATTATCATTCGCCCTTTCGAAGAGCTTATTGTAAGGCACGACCTCTTTAAGAACGGGATATAAATCGAGGAAGCACACACTCCCATAGCTAGGTTAGTAGTACAGCGGGGAATTATCAAATACGGCAATATACTTGGCCTCACACACAAGCTGATTAGGTAGATACTACTGTACCATGGTAGCAGAGGCCAGAGCGCTAGTCAGTGAATTGTCTCTCATCCAGGAGGTACGGGATAGGTTAGGTTTCTTGTATCAATGCGAATAGTCTAACAGATGAGGCAACCTGAGAAGAAGTCGAGCGTAAAGCTTATCTCAGTGGCTATGGAGAAACTTTATGAACTCTAAAATTACGAAGCGGCAGCCTATTCCTAATCAAAAGCACTACGTTAGTCTTAAGCTCGGGGTCCACCTTGTGCCGTTTCGTTGCGTCTAAACATACTCGAATGTCAAAATATAGATAAAACATTGCCTTACTCCTAGGCCCTCCGTGGGATGGGCAAAGACCTGTAATAATCTGAATATCAAGAAAAGGTAGTCATAGCGACGGGTGTGAGGCTCTTCCAACCAGAAATAGTATTTTTATGGAGTAGATCGTCAACTGAATATGAATATAGAAATAAGATTGTTCTCTATGAAATGGGATGAGTTCTGCATGGGATAGATCTTCCACAGGATAGTATGTGTCACAAAGCGCATGTCAAAGTTCTTAGCTCGCGACTGAAACCGATTGTTGACCGACGGTGTTTCATACTAAGACCGAATTCCGATTTAAACCAGTTTTGTGATAACGGAATAGGATGTGAGAATTAACACATCGACATCCTTAGTAGGCCTAAACATCTTCGCTGCGCACATCTAGAGACTTTATTAGATGGAGAAAACATCGCGTTCCTAATAAAGTGAATGAGGAACGGCGAGCCTGTCTAGATATAAGAGGAGGACTATATATAGAAGATAGCTACGTATAGTGGGTAATAGACTCTTGTTGTTGCGCGAGCACCAAAACCTCTCTGAATACTACCCTACCTATATACAGGAATTCCTCCTTTGCTCACTCCTCCTTACATTTCACGATCATTTCTTTGATGTAGCTGCGGTCATCTCCCCNTGGTGTGGCCTTATGGTAATAAAACTCAAGTGGCCCCTGAGTCAGCTACCACTCAATAGGGCTAGTCACTCGCCCTGTCTCAGAAACATATAACCTAGAAGATAGGCATGAAAAATACGTGTGTGATTCTCCATTTGCTCTTCTGTCTTCTTAGTTTTATCATTTCCGGAGTGAATTATAATGCGATGCTTCTATTTACTAGTTCTCACCCACGGTCTCTCCCAGGCGGTCAATATCTATCATATGAGTTGGTGGCTTACGCTATAGCGCTGCCCCGGATCACGGGGCGGTGTATTGTTTGTCAATGCGGTCATGGAGGCAGGCTTCGCGTGATTGATTCAACAACCTATCTTCTGTCTTAAATTAGCTTTCAGGGGCTTCTCATTTTCGCTATTGCTACAAGATCCGGCGGATATCAGCACTCACGGACGTAGCTAGTATCCTCGGGAAGAACTAGCCACTGTCTGACCGCACTTACCATTTATTACATATCACAAGAGCTCGAGCATCCTCATATTCGTGCTAATTTGCGGCGGTAACCGGAACCCACTACACATGCGAGATCTGCTCCGCATTCTACCATGTCATTGTTTTAATAGTAGGTAAGTCGCCGATGTGCTGGGACGAGCAGATTTGGAAAAGCCTTAGCATTTCTGTTTTATTTGAATAGAGATAGACGAAGAACTGCGCCAGTTCCCGTCTTGGCTCGACTCGCCCCTCCACATTCAATTAATATGGGCATCAGTGATTTATTGACGCGTCCCCAGGATCGAGCTTACTTCGCTGTGGCCGTATTCTTTCAATTGACCTCCGTTGTGGCACTCGTTCTGAGGTTCCTGGCCACGGAGCGTGCGGGCCGGCGGCCTCACGTTGAAGACTGGCTTGCTTTCGCCTCGCTCCTCCTCTATCTGTGCTTTAGCACAGCAAACCTAGCCGGTAAATACCACCTTCTTTTCATACAGTTGATTCATGGATGTTACTTGAACCCCGTTACAACTTTGCAGGTGTTATTAGGTCGGAGGGCCGGCCTGCAAGTGAGCCCGCCGCTTCGGAAGCTGAGTTAGCCGTCGTGGGCAAGGTGCGTCGCGGATAATCCGTTGTTTATTTTTCACTTGCGTTCTCTACTGACTGAGCCTAATTTGGGATTGATAGCTCGTGTATGTTTCGGTCTTTGTCTACTTCTACCAGCAGTTCTTTGCCAAGCTCAGTATCTTGGCTCTGTATTACCGATTGTTCAAAGTCAATCCGAAGTTCAAAAGGGGCATCGATGCTCTAGTCGCCTATCATGCGATATGGATCACGGTATCGACCTTTCTTATAAGCTTCATCTGCCGGCCATTAGCCAAGTTCTGGGATTCTAGGGTAGCAGGACAGTGTACCCCGATCGGCCCGTTGATAGCGGTAACGGAAACGCTCAATTCTGTGGGCGATTTCCTTCTCGTCGGCCTCGCCATCACCATTGTCGGCATGGTCCAGATTTCAGAGGCGGCTAAGAGAAAACTGTTCATCTGTTTCGGATTAGGGGCTCTAGCTGGCGTAGTAGGGTTTATCAAGATCGGCTTCTCGTTCCTTGGTGATGCAGTGCGGGAGTACTCCGGTTCGGCAGCCCTACCCTAGTAAATTGCTCTAATTGAAATACGCGTTAATCAATGCCTGTAGGTCCTCTCGCGGCGGCGTCCGACATTCAAGGAACTGTGTGTATAGTGTGCTGCTGCGCGCCCGTATACCAACCTCTATTCCCTAGCGCCGAGTCCTGGACGCGCCTTGTCACCAAATTGAGCTTACCGCAAATACGCCTATCGGAGTCACGGTCTACTATCAGCCCATTCCATGGCTCCGAGGTCCAAGCGACTTGCCCCAACGACGCGCATCATCAATCTTGGACGCAACGCGAGGATGGTGTCTCTAGGGGATGTGTGTGGTCGGAGGCGTCGAGGGGCGAAAGTAGGTGGACTACTGAAGACGGACATGATCTACGGGTTATACAGGTTCGTAACGACATTGAGATTTCTTAGGAACGAAGAAGTACCTAGATTTCTATATGGGATTGAGTTCAAATTCGACTATTTCGACTAGTAGTCATTTATATTACGATCAACCGTAACAAATACGGCACAAGACCTCCAAGCCCACTAGAACTATAGCGAATTTATTGGGTGGAACCCCTAAACATTATATTAGTGCGTTCTCTTGTCTCTGCCATGCTCTACTTCGTGTAATACCTCAGCGATTGATTCCCATACCCAATTATCATAAATGTACTATTTCCACTCGTCGATTACCTGATTGATTCTCATCCTTTCATTACATGGAACTAGGGGTTTAAACCTTTCGCTAGTAAATAAGTAATGACGGCCTTGTTGACGAATCAACGGCCGAGGTAGTATAACGGTCGGGGATCAATAACTTCCATTTTCCACCCGAAAGGCTCACGGATTCGATTCCACAGCAATCTGAACAGAGGATGGTAAGG
Source organism: Lasiodiplodia mahajangana (assembly GCA_029590625.1). Taxonomy (NCBI): domain Eukaryota; kingdom Fungi; phylum Ascomycota; class Dothideomycetes; order Botryosphaeriales; family Botryosphaeriaceae; genus Lasiodiplodia; species Lasiodiplodia mahajangana. The sequence goes on along the minus strand of JAPUUL010000130.1, from coordinate 23,388 downwards.
GGTAGAGTATGAAGACTTCTAGGCTCATCAGAGTCATGAGAGGCATTGAGGACTTCATACACCTTTACACTCTCTTGTGTGCGCATACATATGTGGTTCCCAATTTCGCACTCCTTCGAGCTAATGTCGACAAGTTGATACAATAAAGGTAATAAATATTAGCATTATCGCTAAAATCTTAAGATTCCATTTACATGATTGTCAATTCACAACATAGCACCTATTTATCGCCTTGGCATTCTTGTTCAGCAGGTATGAGTCATTTAGATGGGTTTCCATTCAATAGGGGATGCTCCGAAGAAGCATGTAGAGAAACTCTCTATTACAGTAACGTTAGCGCAATGCACCAAGACTTCCTAAGCTCAAGAGAGAGGAAGAAAAGAGTATCAACCGAATCACTCACCTTCAGTCGTAACTGGATTGTTTAGCCTGTGGACAGTGACCTGCCTTGCAGCCCTCGCAAAAACGGCTCTGGTGAGGCCCCTTGCTCTGGCCCGAGTTGTCAGGGCGCTCTAAATGGATGCCACACCACTTCTTGAGCCAGTATGTAACTCGTTCAGCGTATGTGTCGTCCAACGTTGGCTTGCTAAGACTACCGCAGTTCTTGCAACGCTGATGATATACTCTCGCGTTGTATTTTTTGCCAGGGTACATCCGAATCGTGATGGCGATTTGCTTACTGCTCCATCCATTCGTTCCGCAGTTCGCGTTGTAGCACCTAAATCGTCCCATCACGGCGCTATCCCACGATTTTGTGCATCCGTAATCGTCGTCGTTGCCGTGGAACGTAAAAACGAGGTTCTCATCTTCTAGAAGGCGAGACACTTCGGTATGCTTCTCTGGATGCATGGACGATGTAGCGGGGGATTTGCGCTGTTTCCTCGCCATAGCGACACTAGGTGGCTTCGAATAAAAGGCCGCGTTATAGCCAAATAGGTAATACAAGATGCGTGCGCCTAAAAGTTTGGTCATGGTTACTACGCAAGTCGTAAGGGAAGAAAAGAGGTAATACGAACACAGATGACGTGAAGCCCCCTATATCTTAAATTCCCTATTTGCGGTGACACGACTTTCATAGATGCAATGTGCCGCTCAAGGTGTCTAGCATGATTATTAGAGCTTTCAAAGATGGGAATACAGTAATATCGGCGGCGCGTACCGGCTTCTTGATATATCATTTCGAGCTGTGTTAATCCGCTACCTGCAACCTCCCGGCCGTGAACCAAAAAAATAATTATATGGAGGGCGTAGTACTTACGACATTATTTACAACACACAAACGCACTGTTGGCCGTTTGCAAGTGGTCCGCCTAGCTTCTGGCATTCTGGGGGGTCGAACGAGGGTAGCGGTTCGCAAATACCACGACGACCCCACTGAGTGGCACTGACAGCATATCACCTAGTTGGCTGATAGTCATGCTAAATACGGGTATACTCGAGGAACATGGGTGGCGGCAGAGCGAGTGTACGAGACAAACGAGCATGCTCGTTGAACAGGTTTAAATCATGATATCTCGTATACGTGCGTAGGGAACCTGCAAGCCATTGCAAACGGCGAAGTTTGGGGGCTGATGATACAGACGCATGGTTCTATTATTCCCCGAACGCTTAACATGGAGTCGGAAATATGTTATCTTCACTGTTGCTTGACTCTAAGTTACTCGGCTTGGGAAATAAACATCTAGCTACAGAACCAGAGTCAAGAAAGCTTCTCGCACCAATACAAGAACGACGTGCTAGCTTCGAGTATAGCCACGTCTCCTTAGCATATCTCTTCCATCTTTGGCTTTGCTTCAATACCATACAAATAACAATGCGACAACTGTCTGTTCTGAAGCCCCCCAAAACGTAGTATTCTATCGGTATCAACCCCCTAATTTCCCTAGAATGGTACAGTGGGATCGCAACCCCGGAGATTTTACAGCACATATACCACTCTATTGGCTGTATTATCGTTAAATAGCCAGTCTGTACTGATTTAACGGCTCGCATATCCTTGCTGTTCAAGCCCTAGCATCTCTGAGTCACACCCACCAATTACTCTTGTTTGGCCGGCATATCTTCCTTGCCACAGTCCCTAGAACGCCATGCAGCCTACGCTATCTGCTACGGTGCTACACCACTCTGAATCCATGTCGGAAATCCCATACGAGTCATCGTACCCTCCGTTATGCGTTGATGCGGGGATTCGGCTGATGGTCGCTAGGCATCGGCAATGGAACTAGTTGTTGCCCCATTCCCACTCATCATAGACTTATTGCTAAAAATCCATTTTCACACTATTTCCTTGAGCTTGAGTAGCTAGGATCAATATATATCATCGCTGTCGCCTAATCTCACTACAAATCTTAACAATTAGGAACTAGGTTGATTCGTAGGCTTTCTTGGTAAACAAGGCCTACATTGGGGCTACGAGGTAACTGATCCTACCCACCAGGCAGGTCGTACATATCTCTAGCATTATATAGATAAACGTAGCTTGTATTATAGATGACAAAATGTAGACTGGGTACTTCGTCCGCAAGCCATTTTACCTACCTAAATTAATACCCCTATTCTAAACCACGGGGTTCTACCGACTGAGACGATATAGCTAGATTAATCATGGCCACTGCTCTATATTAATCCTTCAAAATATTCATTTAAGTTAGACCATTAAGCAGTTTCAAAGGGAGATAAACTTGGGAGGTATATTACATACTACGAATTTAGATAGCACGAACGACACAGCCACGTGTGGCTTTCGTCTTGGGCGTCTATGGAAGAGTAAGTCACTCTATAAGAACCTGCAACGCGCTTCTACCCATCGAATCCAACAATTAATCAATTTATATCACTGTCGGCCATAGTTGAAGATGTGGCAATTGCTTGTGGGATTGATACTGTTAAGGTATAGACAACAGTCGACACGGCACCCCCACGCGAAGCAACAATATCAACAAGCTCACATTCAAGCGCTATTGTATCATTTTTCTAAGTTCTCATTCCGCTGTTTAAAGGCCTCAAGCACAAATCTCTTCTGTTCCTTTGTAGTAAACGTCAGCTCCATACCTTCCTTCTCGCCCTCGCCCTTCATCCTCTCATCCCTCACCTCCTCCTCAGTAGCCCACACATAAGCCACATGTTCGTCGGGATCTAACAGTACCTCGTCGGTCTGTTTTGCCTCCACCATGAAATAATACTTGGACACAAGCAGCCCCCTTCTGGTGAGGAAGAAATGAGACCCCATTCTCTCTGCCCAGGCTGACCAGCTAGAGTCGGGGTTCTTCTTCGTAGTAGCCGGACACCGAACTAGAGGACCGATAGAGACTGCCTCGAGCCCAGCCTCTTCCTTCAGCTCACGGGCGCAGGCGTGCAACATGCTCGTGTCATCGTTGTCGCAGCCGCCGCCGGGCGTCTCCCATAAAAGGGGCATGCTATCATGAGGGGCTCGCTGGACCAATAGGACTCTCGGTGATTGCGCCGTAGCGCCGGCCCGTGCCGAGCCAGATGGGCGGTCAAAGACGATGGCGCTTGTTGCTAGAAAAGTGGGATTCGGAGGGCGACCGGCGCCGGACTGCGAACTGCCAGGGCCGCCGAATTGAAGGGTCATGAAATCCGGTGGAGGCACCAAGAAGTCTTGCAACTCCGGGTGCACCTGGAAGGAAAGGTTGGGAAAGGGTTGTTTGTCGGGTACGCTAGTCATGATGAGGGAAATGAGCATGTATCTACTAAGCAGGTAGTTAATGGAAAGGTAAAGAGACAGATAAGGAACAGGATTTGCGAGCGACTCGGTTTCGATACCCTTATAACCCCCCAACAACTCTGCGGAATACACCTAGGTGTGGGTCATAGGTGGTGGCTATGTTAGTACACATACTGTATTAGGAGATAGTAGTAAATACAGTGCTAAAAAGAACATGTGCACAGTATATCGCTCGCTAATATGACTGAACTAAAGAGACCCGTGAGATATTGCGTGACTCATCATACCAGCCTTAAACGTCGTCCCGTTCCCTGTGCAGAGATAAATTTGTGGTGGGTGTATATTTTCTATTTCATTGAGGTATCTAATTACACCTATTTAGCTCGACGAGGTTGCCGTCATAGACGAATTAGCCGGATATCCAAGCACACAGTACGCATAATCCGGCCAGATGTTGTTGCAATCTTCGTTGACATACGTATTGAGAGAACGGAAGTAGTCCAACGTGATGCCATATTTGGTGTCGATAGAATAGCAGCTATCGTTTTCCATAACAACATACCACTCATAGCATTGACTAGTCGTACCTGTGACAGTCTGCGTCGGGGCAGGGACAACCGTGCCTGTGGGTGTGGGAATGGGAGCCGAGGTAGTTGATGGAGATATCATGGTGGGTGAATACGCGCCGCCTGGGGGACTAGAGTGACGCTATTAGCATTCGGCCGTCTTATCTGGCCTGGACATCAGCTACTCACCCAACACACACAACCTCTCCGGTAATGAGGTTTTTCGCATCCATGTAGTTATTCCATGCCCAAAACTGCGTCTGGCTGATATTGGGATGTAATGCTACAAAGTTTTGCGCACTTGTGGTTTCATTGACTATGGCGACTTGGCATGGCTCGGGTGCGCAGTAATTGCCAGGAGAAACGACGTTCCAATTCATTTGGTTCAAAGCCAGCAGTGCCGCCGTGGGAACGTTGTTTTCAAGTGCCAGATCGTTGGCCGTAATATAACTACTGTTAGAAGCGGGCGAGTAAACGACGGTTTGGTCGCATGTTGGACTGTGGGACCATAAGATAGGGGTACCGATACTGAGTATCAAGTTAGACACTTCCATCACAAACAAGGTCACAATCATCTTACTGGGTTGTCCATGTGCTAAGGTTGTGGGCCGGTACAAGGTCCCAGTCGAGGTTGCAATTCTTCCGGACGTTGTTCCATACCTGATCAGAGACCTCACTATTCAAGAACGGTTGTTAGCTAATTCCTAAGAGCAAGTTTCTTCAACAGATATAGCCACTTACTCATATACTTCTCCCCACTGTGACTCGATGCCAAAGCGATACTGAGCTAGGAAACACTCGGAACATTGTATCTCAAGTGGGTATTCATCGTATTCAAGAGCGTCCGGCCAACCATGACCCATCCAATCGGGACTGATACCATCTTGATAGTAGTCCTGTCCGCTCAAGTCAAGTTGCAGGCCATAGCCATCAAATGCAGGTGACGGGTCGAATTCATCAATCGGGTTCCCGTCTAGATCTTCTCTAGGAGTACCGTCCGGGCTATTGCTGAAGTCTGGGTATGTCTTGTTGGTGAATGTGGGCCATGTAGCTTTGCCGCTGGCGTTCAGAGAGCCGACATCCCAAGACTCCTCGACTATGAGGCAGAAGGATCCTTGTGAGTCGGCTAGACAGCTCATGTTGTACTTATACATGAAAAGGTCGACAACCTGAACAGCAGATAGAAATGCCCCGTTGAACTCAATATCGTAGTTCCCGCAAGCCGAAGCGACGGCGCTATCTAGAGACAGCAAACTAGACAGACATGACGGGTTGCATAGGGTCGTTAGGGAGTGTTCCGTGTACTCCAGGCGATCGAGATCGTAGGACAACTTCTGGACTGAAGCATCACAAGCTAGGGATTGATTAAACGCTGCCAGACAATCACCGCTAGTATCTGCGAAGAGAGCTTCTTGGGCCCCGTTGAGCAGGGTTATGTCTGCCACAACACTGGGTAGCTTCAGGGCCCAGAGGCAAAGAAAAAAGAGTAGAAACAACGCCATGTTGGTGAACAATATCCAGACCACCGTAAAACCTATCGGGATCCTGTTCAAATATTATGAATACAATTTCCCTTGTAAGATCTCTTCTTGGATATCAAAAGCAGTACGACCCCTATTCGTTCATAAGCCATCCTCGGTCCCAAGCCCTTGCCTCATTTCCATTTTGGAGCGTGCAAAAAATAGAACCAACACACAAATGTGCCTGCATATCCGAAACAAATATCATCTTACAGATTAAGGAAGCCAATGCCTTGGAAAAGTGCGACAGTACAGATGTATCAGCCACAGCCACCGCTGAATTAGATTGGTAGATTTCATGAGGAGAGTGTGGTAATATTAGGCAGAGTTGTGGCGCGGGTCGAGAAAGGAACGTCTAGACCAATTGTCGGGGCCGACATTAGCTTCAGCTGAAGCCCTCAATCCTCCCTTCATCTAACATGGAAGAAAGACTGTTGGAGTTATCAAGTATTGTAAGATTATAACGTAGTATGGAATATTAGGCGCAAAGTATAGAACATATGATGAATAGAATTTTGCGCATCGCCTCTATACTATCTTTAGACTAATAGTTCCTAACCCCTTAAAAAGACCGTGGATTGGGGGCTTATGCTACATCTTGCACTTTGAAGGATTTAATACCGCTCATGATTATATGATAGAGATGCACTCTCTCATCTCTCTCAAGACAGAGAAGAGAGTAACCCATTCTGCCTGAATATTGCTAGACTCTCTTTCATGGTTACAACTTGAAGATGGGTTCTCTACGTCAATACGGAGGCCTACGCCGCACAATTCTAAGCGTGGCAATATTCGGTCTGTCTTTCATTCCAGCGTTTGTGCAAGGTGATGGAACGTGCTCGCCCACTTCCCCTTGCGTTTCCGGTTGTTGCTCGTCTACCGGCTACTGTGGCTTCGGTCCTGACTATTGCGGATCAAGTTGTATCTCCAATTGCGATGCTTTGGCAGAATGTGGACAATATGCTAAAGTCCCCGGAACTAAATGCCCTCTTAACGTCTGCTGTTCACAATATGGGTATGCTTGCTATCATCCTTCTATTGGGCCCCGACTAACCGTAAGTAAGGTTTTGCGGAACAACCAGCGAGTTTTGCGATAAGGACTGCCAGAGCGGTTGTGCTACTCCGTCTAAACCGTCTTGCTCTTCGTCTGGAGGTTCCGCCATGAAGAAAAGGATCGGGTACTACGAGTCCGTAAGCATATTTCGGAGCTATTTTCTTCCCTTTGTAGCGGTTTCTAGAGCAGAGACTTTCCCTTTTGGTGAAAGTTGTGCCTAGAAACTTCCGAGATTCTCCTAAATGATACTTAAGATGGCAATAACTAACTCCGAGTTCTCTAGTGGTCCACAACCAGGAGCTGCGGTTCCTGGACCCCTTCGAATATCGACCCTACCAAGTGGACTCACTTGAATTACGCATTTGCTCTCGTTGATCCCAACACTTTCGGGATCGCCCAGATGAATACTTTCGACGTAGAACTGTACACCGAGTTCACCGGCCTAAAAAGATTAAACCCTTCCTTGAGCGTCTATATCAGTATCGGTGGCTGGGATGCAGGAGGCAAAGTCTTCTCCGATATGGTCTCAACATCGGCGAATCGTGCTTCTTTCATCAGCTCCCTTCAGCTCTTCATGAAAACCTACGGATTTGACGGTGTCGACATCGATTGGGAATACCCTGGTGCTGATGATCGTGGGGGAAATGCGGCCGATTTTACGAACTACGTCACGCTCCTTTCTGAACTGCGATCCGCCTTGGGTACCCGCTACGGTATCACTGTCACGCTACCCTCATCATACTGGTATATGCAACACTTCGATATTACCAACATGGAGAAGTACTTGGATTGGTTTAACGTGATGAGTAAGTATTGCCACCTTTCATTACTCTCCAATCCTTTGCTCAAGTATATTCTAACGTTGTAAATTGACGGATGTAGCTTATGACATTCATGGCACGTGGGATGGAAATAATCCATATACCTCCGCCGTTGTTCAGGCTCATACCAACTTGACGGAGATCGACCAGGCCATGGACCTTCTTTGGAGAAATCAGATAGATTCCAGCAAGGTTGTTCTTGGCCTCGGCTTTTATGGGAGGTCATTTACCCTCAAAGATCCAAGCTGCAAGACTCCTGGCTGCCCATTCTCCGGCGGCGCCAAGCCAGGGCCATGTACTGCGACGTCTGGCATCCTCTCGGACGCAGAAATCCAAAACATAATCTCATCGAAGGATCTAACTCCAGTTCTCGATACAGAAGCTGCTGTCAAGTACATGTCCTGGGACGATGATCAATGGGTTAGCTACGACGACGAAGATACATTCAAGATGAAGTTAGATTATGCAAATGGCCTTTGTCTTGGCGGCACGATGGTTTGGGCACTTGACATGGACGCGGTCGGTACGGATAACTCGATTGATAATTTGGGCGGCGGCGCAAGCTCTGGCAGCCTCAAGGTGACACAGGCTACCGTCAAGACCAATTCTCTGTCTCTAGGCCTGTTCTGGACGCCGTGCCTCCCAAAAGAGACAACTAATCCTTGTCCTAAAGGCTTTCGAGCTCTTGCATGGGGTCATGGCAAGGTGTTTGACGCCGATCTGTCATACAACACCGGCGAGGGATGCCATGGTAAGCACGTTTATCCTGAAGAGTCAAGGAGGCTACCGTTTACTGAATCTCGGTGTTTAAATAGGAGGTGGTATTAATGGGTTTCAAAGAGCGCTATGTGCCGCCTCAAACGTGCTCTATTCCAGTCTCCAGTGGGGGCCCGGAAAGGTTTCAAAAGCATGCAATAGCAAGTGTCCAAAGGGATGGGTGACACTGACGAAGAATTCACATATTACCGGCCAAAAGACAGGATGCAAAAGTGGAAAATACGCTCCTCTCTGCGGCTATGAGGTTACCGTCTTCCAAAATGCTGACACGTGTTCAAGCAGCATTACCGACCATTTATTATCAGGTTCCCTCTCAAACGCGATCGATCCAGATGGTGTTAGCGATTATGATTTCGAAGATGATGGCACTTCAGCGACCAACGCCAAGCTCCGGGCTTTCCGAGAGATTAAGTCTCGCAAGGTAAATCGCAAGATGAAGCAAAAACGTTCTATTTACAGCGGAGCTGGGTGCCTCGGAGATCTTCCCCTCGGATCTATTCCTCTCGATATCCCAGCGGTGGTGGACAAATACATCCAAGGTGGTAATACCTATTATGAGTTTGAATCCACGGCGCCAAGCGTTACGCAGTCCGCAAGGAAGCCTACCATTACAGTTTATAATAACACAGAGTCGACAAAATATTCCACCGTATATCGTACGTGCAACGGTGCACTTTACCCGCAGGCTTGCTACCATTATAGCTCTGTAGCCCAGAGGTCGACTTATTCTCGGGCAACATGTTCGAATTACGACCAATCAAACAATCTACGCCCACTAACTCAGTCATACAACAATGGGCACAGGAATAAGGAGTGGTTTAGTTATATCGCTAAGTCGTACATCAATCCCAACGGTAAACGCAAGGGCACCAACTGTCAGCGCGATGAAGTAAGTAATCCACCAGAGCTGCCTATTCGCAAGAGATTAACCTTATTCGTGACATAAGTGGCCGCCTGCCCATTTCCAACAAGGGCGCCCAGATGGCTGGATTCGGCTTTGTAAGTCTGTTTTTTTACCCGGTTCAGTCTCGTTGATCAGGCTCATACAGCCCTAAACTTACGCAACCCATCGCCTTCTAAACACGGTATTATCCATGCTCAACACACTCCACCATTTGCTAAATACCCAGATCACTAATTAAGTATTCATACGATAGTGCCTGGGGACCAGAACGGACCAGCTGCCAACAACAAAGATGGCGGATGGCGTGGCATTTGCCAATTCCCCCCCAAAAAGGAGACGTTTGAGGAAGGCGGCGAAATCGTCGACAAGGGCGATTACTACCTACTCACAAGCTACACTAGCACAATCGTCACTCTAAACGTGCTAAGCTACACGTGGACAAACGTCAACCCGCCGGTAAACGACTACAGGGGGCTGACAGCCAACGTGTGCCGACCCTCGGTGCTGACGGCAGACGTGGGCTTTGCCCTACAGACAGACGACCCCTGGTACGGGGGGTCTCAGGAAAGTTGCTTATAACAACGACCCTGGGTCGCTAACGAAAGGAGTGTCGAAGCCAACGTATAGGAAAATGAAGCGCTTCGAGTTTTCTGAGGGCAGAATGGTGGTGAATGAGGGTAACTCGACACGACTTGCGACGGATGAGGAGATCGAGAAAGAGTTGGGTTATACGCCGTGCAGATCTGGTGGCTGCAGCGAGGAATTGGAGATCTTACGCCAGCAGCAAGCTGAGGCCAACATGCCAACGTTAGTCCACGATTCCCCGCTGGCAACGGGAGCGGTAGTGTCAGCAATCGTGACAGCTGTACCAACTGTGACATCCCCCACGCTAGCCGGAGGCAGGCCGGCACTAATGGCACACGCGAGTCATCCTACAGCAGGATAAATAAGTACGTACTTCTAAGAAGGGAGATCGAAAGATGTCTTTGATAGTAGCCTACACCCAGGGGTTGGTGCGTGTAGGGGTTATAGGAGGTGACAGAACACTTGATCGAAGTCCTTCTGAAAAAAAATAAATTATTCCCGCAAGATCACGCTGAACTCAAAGACACATAAATAACTATTGCGATGTCTCTTCCTCAGTTCTCAACAAGGGTTCTACAACCTCTCTCCAGTAGGTCTCCCGTCTGGCAAGAAATTCATCCAAGTTGAAGCTCTTCTGTTCCACTGCATCCACATCCCAACCACACTCAAGGTAAAAGTCCCTCAATTTCTGCGTCGCATCCCACACGGCATACGAAGCTTTCCAACGCCGCTGCTCTTCCACACTCCAACCCGAAGGCGGCACACCCCTTGAGTTGGCAAAGTCTGGGGGTGAGAAATCCACGCCTCGCGGAGTAGCGAGGTATCTGAGTTTGCGGTAATCCTCGATGATTGGGAATAAGACCTCTCGGGGAGGCACACCAGTGACATGGGAGTAGTCGTCTACTTCATCCGGGTTGTCGATAGGCTTCCAAGGCGTCAAGAGTTCTAGAAAGAAGCGCAAACGTAAGATAACAAGTCCCGACGAAGAAACACGCAACAACAATAAAGGTGGAAATATATATGTAGTAGTGAAGATCACGCACTCGTGGCTATGTCATAAATGAATTCCGTTCCATAAATCTCACTGCGCGTCAGCCGCAGAGCCGTAGAGGGCATTTCAGCATCATTTAGCAGTTCGCGGCGATCGAGAAAGTAGCCTTCATCCAAGTCTTCACCAATGTACGTGATGGGAAATGTATTTGGCAGTAGTTCAAGGAACATCTCATGCCTATCGACGGCTAAGTACGGTAGCAGGTTCATGAGCCCGATTGTTTCAGATGCGTAACCGGCGGCCTCGGCGGCCTCGGTATTAAGCGCACCATCGGGATGAATCCCCGTACTCGAATCCGGCAGACAAACTTGGTCGGTGCTGACGGCGCCAAGGCTCAAGAGCAGAGTGTAAAGCTCCGACAACGCGCCAATAAGTTCGCCATGAGATGTGGAGGTGATGGTGGCGGCCATGACAAGTAGTCGCTAATTGCAATGAGTTTGTGAAAACAGAGGTGTGAGGTGAGAGGCAGGATGAGGAAGCGCCACAAGCGGGGAATGAACGCAACAACACCCTCCCTCCTTACCTCTAACATATTCTTAACCTTGATATTACTATTACTTAACACCTCCGATCAGAACATAAAATTACGTTTTGATTTTCTAGTTTCATTAAAACAGGAATCACTATTTTTTTATACTCATATGGTACTGATATAAGGAAACTCGTTAGCTTTCATATACCTTCTTAGCTAAGGTAAGACAACTCCTAGCCCTATTCTCATCACAGATCTAACTATTACTTCATACCTGTACATTCAATGCTATGGCAATATCGGGACACCACCCACACCGCTGTCGCCCAGCTATAGTAACTTAGGTTTCAATCAATAGTAATAAAATACAAAATTCAGCCTGATTTCGTCTCTCGATTCTCTCATCTTCTTGTCCCCGTTAATAGTAACTACCCAGGATGTATTCTACGGGGAGAATTCGTTAAGGTTTTGCATCAGATCAGCCAACACAACAGATAGTTCATCTTCACTCCAGGTTCAGTAGCAAGCTCCCCGCCTCGCGCAGCAGAAGAAAACAGCTCGTGTTACCCGCCCACCGGAACAGCTGCTGATCAAGGGCTAGAGGGTCATCCCCAAAAAATATGTCGTTGAGGTTGTGGCCAATGCGCGCGGCCGTGTAGATTAGGCCAGCGAAGTTCAAGACTCGGGGCTTAACACCGGCCATAGTAGCAAAAGTCATGCTGCTTGCGAAAAACAGCAGATCTAGCTGTTTTCGCATGATTTGACGGGGGTTGAGCCAGTTTTGTTCCGAATGAAGGGGGCCCACTGCAGACAAGGGATTTAGCTCAGTGACGTTAACTAGGACGGGAGACGAGAATCTTGGAGTCTTGGAGCCACGTACAAGCATAATAAGCCCAGTAGATGTCAGCGATTATATATGTGGGAGCATAAATTGGAACTGGGCCGCCACCCGCCGAGGCGGCGCGTAGGCCAAGGTAAGTGCAAACGAATAACATTTCTCGATGGTAAAGGTGGCAGATAGTGCTTTTTGAATCGATATCTTTTAACGGTAAAATTAGGGTTTGGCTTCACAGAGGGCGCGGCAGACTACCTATTTATCACTCAGAGGGAGTTAGGGATGTTTCAGCCGCTAATCCGTTTGTTATTTACATCGGATGAATATGACTTCGGTAAGGCAACGAATCATATCAGTGTAGCGGAGCGCGTAAGTGGCTCAGCAACACCTGGACTAGGGCTGGGACGACGTATCGTTTCGGTCGGCAGTATTCTAATCGGATGTACGAAGGTACCAAAGTTGACCTACGAAGTTCCTAAAGAAAGTGCAAAATCCTTTTTTCGTGCTACAATACTTGATTGAGTTTGCCCGTTGCGGCATGCTCCTGAAGTAAGTAGATACGATTCTGGGGCCAGCAAGAGCAAGTCGTTCACCTGCATCACCTCATGATGTAATGTTTACATTGTCTCTCTCCGCGTTCCTCCCTAGTAGAAACAAAATAGAAACTATTACGGGAAGTTGTCAACTTAGCTCGTTATCGAATCACCTTGTTGTTCCGAGCGTTATTTTCTATTTTCATCAACAACATCGTCTGCTCTGTATGATACATTACTCAAATCGCTACACATAATCAAGTAATTATCAACCAATAAAGTGCTCTTTTATTGCATAAATCGGCAATGGACGCCAGCCTCCACGGAAATGGGTTAATAGAGGCCTTAAGGACAGTCGACGACCATCGTTTCATTCCCTTAAAAAGAGTCACACACAAACAGATACTTTCACTCGTGTCCTGCCTCGCTGGCGATGTGGATATTATAACCTGCGTAACCAACATGGCAGCCTATCCTTGCATCAGTAAGACACGGCAGGAGGCGCTGCTGCGTCTCCAGGGCCTATGGTAGGTACTAAACTGGGTAGCAGTTGGAACTCCAGAGTATCAGGAAATTGTCATACAGATTCTGCTCGTTTTCCAGAGTCTCCCGGAGCCAGAGTGGCCAGGAGTGGGATCCATCATGTGGGAGGATGAGACAATTGGTTACCAAGAGCTCACGGGTTGGTTGTACAACTGGTCGGAGGTCTACTATAGTGAGAAAGAAATGCCACAATTCGGAAGATAAAACGGGCCGGCTAACATAGAGTGAAGGGTGCCGAATGAACCGCGTCGGACACCCCGATCATTGGAAGCATGCAAATCGCTATATGGGTTTGCTATTAGCCACCAACTCCCCCTTGCTATACCCATCCACCAGCCTCTTCGCAATGGCAGACTACGTTATCTTCGGCGCCCTAGATTTTCCTTCTGAAAATGGGGATATCCTAGCCGCCGCGGAGCTCTTCAAAACAGCATCCTCGGTATACTACACCTTCTGTGAAAACAAGCTACGGGACAGTGGCCATGTCGCAACCTTGGGACCCAGGAAGCCCTTCCCCAACTCTGTAATGGTACACCCTCGGGACAAGGCACTTTTCATTCGCCTTGGGGGACGGTACACAATGGGCTTGTGGAAAATTTGGAAGGCTTGTTGGGAAAGCTTAATGACTAGTGACGCAGCCCCCGACGACCGAATCCGTCAAGCCGCTAAAGAGGCGTATGAAGCTATGAGTCAGGCATCTCACGATGCCGCTTCGTTAGCCTATACTTCGTTAGCCGATAACTCACCTAACCCGGATTTCGCATAAATCTACCCAGAGACGGGTCGTAGAGATGAACAACATTGTTTGGGGACTCAGGTGTCGAAACATGAGTATGGGAATCCTTATTCCTCTTTCATTCCTAAGCGCATTTCGCAAACCAATTTGTGTGTGAAAGCGGTTTCTGTAGCGGAGCAGTCAGGAAGTGAGGAACGTAGAGGGACGGCTAGACATTTACTTAGGTATAAGTCATAGCCACTATTACAATCACTACCTAGGACTGCTGTTCGCTACAATACCTAATGGAATTGTGGTTATGATACCGAAGACATTTCTCTGGAAGATGGTGATCAATTTCGTTACCTTCCCTGGAAAAACGAGGCTTGGGTGAAAAGGTAGAAACTATCCCGACTGGCGTAGGCAACTGGAATGTTGATGCCGAGTACATAATAAAATACAGGTTATCAGGGCACCAGGCACGCTACACAGGGTGTAATGGCTTATATTGGGCCTTTGTATATGCAAAATGCATCAAGAATAGGATGAAATCAAGGAGATTGATGATGGCTGTAGAAGTAGAAGGGAGGGAAGCTTGGCAACTCAGGCGAAAGGGATAGACGAAGCAGATGGTCGACTAATCGCATGATACTATAAGTATTAATTATTACCACATGAAATGCCATTTACCTGCTCAACCGCGAGCACCAGAAGCACCAGGGGTAGATAGACCAACGTTCCGATTATCTAGCTCTTCTATTTTTATTGGAGTATGCTGTAAGAAACCGCTAGCCTCCTGTTTTTCGCGGAAGGATCTCGGTGTCATGGACACTACTAATCACCTAAAAATGTCAACGGCCAAGTATTCTTTGACGTCAAATCTTTTTCTCAATTATTGCTCTATTAACCCGGCGGTTTCTATGTGCGAACGAGGCACGGTGTACATATTTTCATCAAGTGCGCATGTCGCCCAACCCGTCATTGGAAGTTTCGTGCTCCATGATTGTCATGTTTACCAACGCCTATGCAACCCGCCCCTTTTCTATCCAAATAGGAATGCTTCCTGGAAAACGACGCTGGCATTTATTCCTAGTTTAGCAAGTACATTTGTCATGATCTCATGTCCGGCCCCAGCGTTTCCAGAATTTCCAAGCCGGCGCTTCTCTTCTCCCATTCTCTCGCTTGGTGACTTGGTCGCGCCCTTGTATCCGCCAAAAGAAGACCGGTATGCCGGTAAGGACGAATGCGACAACGATGAGCGTCTTCAGCGGCTGTGCAAAGACGGCTCTGCTAAGGAGGAATAAGCTTACACAGCAAAATATTATGGGTGTGGTTATCCAAGTCTTGTAAGGCCTTTCCAGATGCGGTTCTTTGACTCGTAAGATGATTAATCCAAGAACCGTGAGAAAATAGAACGAATATCCCGCTACACCATAAAAAGTGAGGAGCTCGCTAAATTCGCCAACAACCATGTAGGCTGTGGTTAGCAGGGTGTTCAGAACAAGGGCGTTCACAGGCGTGAAAAACAAGCCCGTTTCTTCATCGCCAACAAGACTCCGGAATCGTCGAGAAAGCCATCCAGTTCTCCTTGTGGACAGCCTGGGTTCCCTGGAACCGACTCCGATGCGTCCGGCAAACGATGGGATGAAGCCCTCCTTTGCAGCAGCGTACACTAAGCGACTGCTTGTAAATGTTGCTGAGTTGAGCGACCCAAAACAGGAAGCGCTAACGATAAGCGCGAAGATGAGCGAACCTGCAGGGCCGAAGACTTTGCTACCGAATGCTACCGCGACGGTATTCGTGCTGTTTAAGATATCCTTGGGTAAAACAAGGAAATACGAAAAGTTGGCGAGCATATAACCTATGATGACTAGGGGCATGGCCGTGTGGATGACCCTTGGCAAGTCTCGCGATGGGTTGCGGAATTCACCAACAACGTAATTCGTCTAAATGGGCATTAGCCGGGAAGGTGAATAGTTATATCTAGGCACAAAACTTACGTTGTCCCAGCCATCGTATGCCCAAAGCCCGGCATACAAGGCGACAGCCCAATGACTGAGGTCGGTAGTCGTGCCTTCGAACCACTGGTGATTCTTCCACTCCATATTTGCCTGACCCGAGAAAGAGAAGCCAGTCAGAGCCACCACAATCCCCACCACTGTTACCCCAATTAAAGAAATAAACTTCAAAAACATGAGCGCATCGTTAATTCGTGTACCGAGGCGAGTCGAGACGCAATTCAGGAACGTAATCACGAATAATCCCGCGAGGCCAACTCCCTTGCTAATCCAGGGGTTTATATGTTCCGCCTCAGCTCCAATGAAAGCCCGCACGAGGTATTCTCCCATTATGATAGCAACAATGGCAGCACTCCCAGGCTTCAAAACGAGGACGGCGACCCATGTAAATAGAAACCCGGCTAGTTCGCCCATGATTTTCGATAGATACGCCTGTGCTCCTCCATTAAGGGGGATTGCGCCACCCAACTCGGCGTAGCTCGCTGCGCCTGTCCATGCTAAAATGCCCGCTATTGCCCATACGATCAAAGATGCTCCAGGAGAGCCCACATTGACATTGACTTGGCTGGGGGAAGAGAAGATGCCAGAGCCGATGATCAGACCGACAATCAAGCCCAGTCCATTCAAATACGTCAACGTTTTATGCTTCTCCAAAGAGGCGCCGCCTAATCCACCATGGTGTTGAGCAGCCGAGGTAGGGGCGCCTAAGGGAGCGTAGCCGGGTGCGGTAGAGGAGGAAAGGGGGAATAGGTTCGCCGAGTAGTSGAAGTTCGAAGACCAGTGGTTCTTTGCGAGGATGCGCGAGCTTGGGGAGGATGTTGAGTTGGCGGGGGAGTTGGGTGTTACGGTGAATCTCCCTGGCCTAGACACCGCGGGGAGGTTTGCTCTCGAGACGATTTGGGTTGATGGGCTGAGGCCGTTGGGTTTTCATCAGCCGCATCGGTGGCAGAGGGATCATATGGATGAGATTATGGCGTATTGTCCTGAGGTCGGCATGATTGCTGGGTCGAGTTTCTTTGGGTGATGGAGTATCTCATGTATTGAATCTATGGCGTTATCGGTGGCCCCTGAGTATAAGAGAGAAATATTTGAATATTATTTCCTAGACATCGTCGTCGATAGACGCGGATACAAACACAAACGCTAAGTATGATTCGCGCCCTCTCTCCTTTAGAAACCTCGGGGCTCATAGCTTTGTTAATGGCATGTAACGGCATTATCACAAGCGTGTATAATCTTTCCAACAGGCATAGTGTATGATCAATATATAATCTCTCTATATAGATATATATAGAGTATATATATATATATCTATAATATATATATATATATAGATAGAAGTATATATATATATAGAGATCTATGTATATATATCTATACTATATATATAGATAGAGATATATATATATGCCCCGGATATCCTTTGCTCGTCATATTCCTTTGTGTCCGTTCATTGGAGAGTGCTTGTAAGGGTAATTCACAGCGCTTAATCATACTACGCACTAACGTCTTTATCCATATTCTCAAACACGCCAAACACATAGATTATATGTTCTCCCTGCGTAGCACTCACACTACGTAACCATCGGGCTGCGGAGGGTCTTAGTGGTATTTCTCCGCCCTTGGATTCTATATCAGAGCTCCAATTTGCCAACTGAAGCAAACAAAACGTAGCATAAGATGAAATAGGTAAATGACTAGTCGATAACTGGTCGTTGTTATCCTCCTGATGACTCCATTAGACTAGCTCGGTTGGTCTTCAAGTATATGCCTATTTACCTACGTCATGGGTGAATATACCTATAGTTCCAATAAAACTATGGCCGAGGAGGTCTTTGGCAAGCCTACGTAATCATATCTTGACAATAGGGAAACTTGCTACATTGGAGAACAATGCTGGGCTATGGCTGGGGCAGTAGTTAACAGTAAACTAGCTTTTTTAGTAACCAAGACTATGTAGGAATACCTATAATGACCCACTCGACAGCTCTTGACCCGGCTGGCTCCCCTCTAGCATCTACGAACTGAAGTATATCGAGGGAAACATTATCCTAGAATTAGTCTCTGGCTGAACGAGGAACAGAAAAAGGCTTACGAGTAGTGTTACAGACCTATCACATAGCCACGCCCTTATCGCCGTATTTGAGTATAGAAGGTCATATAATTCTAAGGTTGGGTTTAGTATTGGCACCTGTCTAGTAATTAGGTATCCGCAAAGTTGAACTACGGCGAGTCTGCGTCTCGAATGTAGATATCGTCCATCTAGTCTAGAGAGTGCTATGTGGACTATTGGTGTAGAAAGCTCGACCATTCTAAATACATTTGTATAATTGCAAGATAGGTAGAAGGTTATTATCAACGCAGTAGTTTGGTCTTTCTTGGCGCATTATAGCATTGAGAAGTATTTTGGCATAGCATGAGGTCTTTTCTGTCTAGTAGCTAGATAGATATTTCTAAAAGACGCCTTTTTAGATTTGAGGATTCCTAAGAAACACGTCCCCATCATACGATGTCGACAAATCCACCCCAGATTGTGGATAGAAAGAAACGATGAAACATCGAAGAGAAGCTTGGCAAGCTAGCAAGAATGTTTCTACACAACGATGGCAACGCGATGACTATGGGTACGTAGGCCTGCTTTAAACGTCACACGCGGCATCGAGGTTGACTCTACTAATAAGCCTTGTGGACTTCCCTGGGTATGCTACTATTCATAGAGCGGTGGCTTTATGCTATAGTGATCTACAACTAGGTAGCCGCTTGGTCGGATCATAATGCTGGTACATAATACCAACATCTGTAAGGCTCAGGGATGTATGTATGTCATCGCGGGCATGGGAGCATTGGCATATGCAGATTAATGTATTAGCATACGTTTTTAAATACGTGAAAACGTGTACCTACTCGGGCCGTTCGAGTTGTCCTGCGAGAGCGCATCATATCCGTATGCAGTGCCATTGCATGTTGTGGCGTAAGGAGACACGAACTATCTAGGACCTTGAATTTGCGTACAGAAAACATACCTACTCCGTACATAAATCTGTCTGGAAGTGGCAAAGCTGCCTTCTAGAGTTGGGTATGATTGGTGGCTTTTGTAATATACTTGATATACAAAGTATAGGTAAGGTATGTATTTATTTCGAGCTAGGCCTGTCGGACGATATTAGTCTAGGTGAGTACCTACCTATCGTCGTTAAACTGTAGGTTAAACTCTAATAAAACTAATATGCATTGGCTATTCTCGTGATCTAAAGCATTTAAGGGATATGGGCAATAGACTGGGTGTGATGGTGCAGCGTCGTCTATTTCATGAGGGACTGGTTGATATTTGATCTGCTGCAGGCTGGGAGTCAATCGCCTGGTCTGAAATAGAATGAGGCTGGTAGAAGGGGAGTTGGGGCGAAAGGGAGTCGGGAATCTGCGTCCAGTCAGGTAAGCAAGGAAGAAATTCGCGTGCTACTCTGTGTGGTTAGCTGAAAAGCAAGGTATGTATGTACGTATGTCTGCCTGTCCGTCTGTCTGTCTGTAATGAGTCGAGATTGTAGGTAGTATACCATGTCACGGGACTGAGGTTCGTTACTTAGATATGTATGTAGGCCAAGACCCGGTCAAGGTTGAGCAAGACATGGCGAGAGGTCGAGGCCGCTGAGGGTTTCTTGTAGGCAAGTACAGCAGTACCTACCGCGCCGTCTTAGTCTTGTAGGAGTGGGGTGGGGAGGCGGCCCTCAGGGGAAGTAGGGTCGCACTGCCGGTTGGCCCCATTGAGCGATAAGCCATGTTTCAGGACCTTAGCGTGTCTCTCGAGAAAGCTTGAACGAGCCCGTCATTGGCTTGAGGCTAATTTTCGTGGACCAGCAGGTATGCACCGTATGTACTTGATGCATTGCAGCAGCAGCACCACCACCACCACCATACCAAAGACCATACCTACCCAAGCACCGTACCTAGAACCTACTGTTCCCCTCTCCTTTCCGTTTCTACAAAGGTACTTGAGATAGTGGCGGCTGAGACATCGCTTTTTATAGATCCCGAATTTTTGGATTTTATCAGCAACTCGGATCGCATACTCTAGTCTGCCTCGAAATGTCTTGGATCCCTCGTGCCATATTAGGTAGAAAGTTAGGGTTTAGATAAGCAACTGAGTGTTGCGTTTCTTATATCTCCTTCATTGTCACAACCAGCCGCGCGTGTATCCAGGGTCAACCCCTACACGTATAAGGCGAGAAGGCATGTAGGTAGTTAAGTAAGTAGGATGGGCAACCAACTATTAACGGTATATAGCTTTCTGTCTGCTGCAGGCTCTGCCGGCCGGTCTGCCTAGGTATGAGCATTACGAATCTACTTCGAACAGAGCAGCCTGATATGTATTCCCCCCAATTGGCACAGAAATTAATAATTCTTTCTAATCACACCAGTCAGGCCATGGCCAACGTATGAGGCGACAGAGTTGAACGAGAGGAATGACTAGCTAGTCTGCTGATGTTCATAACGTCAGCAGTGTCCCTTCATTTCTTGGTGGTTTGAGTATGTCTTGTACTGATCTTGGCATACCCCAGATCCACAAGATTGAAGGTAGCAGTGTCCCACGTCTCTACCTCACCCACTGGCGATCACTTTGTCTAATTGCGGCAGCAATTCTCATGCAAATATATTAAAACAGTATACGCCGGTAGTATTTCGGTAGTATGTACTGTAGAGAGATACCTATTCTCAGGAACGATAGGCAAATGACTATAGGTATTCATATGGATCTTCGAGCCATACGTAACGTATCTAGCTAGGAAGAGGTATGCTTCTCTCATAGGCTTGGCCATTGGCTTTATTCTACTTATCACATTATCATCTGGATAGCAAGGGTAGTACTAGACTTCTCGTGATTGGTTTCCAGAGTCACGTTCACTCTACACTAGGGCAGACAAACTCAGCCAGCTAACGAGCTTGAGGCGTCCTGATCGACCCTTACATGCGGGCGCCAAGCGACCATCTTAAATGCCATGGCGTATGTTCCTTAGGTAGGTTTTCAGCTCTCGTGAGAAACCGGTTCTAAAGGGTGTAGAACCGTTGAAATTGTCTTTTTTTTTCTTCCCTTTTCTTTTTGGAGAAGGGGTAGGGGAAGGGGGATTTGGGGCTTAAAGATACGGGCCAAAAAAAAACCCTTATGGCCCATCCTATAACCACAGATGCAGACTTTGTAGTCGCCTTCATCCTGTGAGGACTAGCCACTACGCTTTCTACATAGGTGTAATGAATATGTACTAGCGAGGCTATTGCCCATGCCTGGACTCCCAAGGAAATGATGGGTGAAGAGTGGAAAATGGACAAATCAATTTTGGACGTTCGTCGACTTTTCTTCCTGCCTACTTAAACTTATAATACGCCCTAGGTAAGTACCTACTTGTTCGACATTTAGATACTTACTTACTGGTGTTTCATAAGTTGTGTACTGTGCTAAGTGTGTTAACGAAACAAATACGGGTAGGCTCGAGGTGTTGCCTCAAGCCTAAAATAACCTCTAGATTTCGGGGCCTGAACCGTCAGTTTTTCAGGAAGCCCTCTCTGTCCTCCTGCAAAGAAGTGCGCTCCCAACCTACCTCCTAGTGTTAGCCCCCGTATTAAACTGCGGCGATTAAACTGACATCTAGTTGTGGGGAGGTGGTGACACGCTGAAATAGGGGCAGAGAAGGGGGCTTTTATGCTAATAAGGAGCTTTATTTAGGTACCTGCCTCTTTTACATACACGGTGGTACTGTGCTACTACCCTACCTAACGTAGGTACTTAGACCAAGTAGGTACCTAACCTGTGTGTGGTGAGCTAGTAGTGACGGACATCGGGTCCACTCATCCACTCATCCACTGGACACCACCTGCCGCCGTGGCCTCCTGTAGTGTACATACACGCCTACGTACCTAAGGCAGTGAGTGTACTGTACCTACTTGTGTGCGCGGGCTGCTTAGCACTACCTAACCAGCTAGCTGAGCAGAGCAGGAGAAAGGTAGGCAAACAAGCAGGGAACCCACGCCCACTAATGAATGGGCTTTCAAGTTTTCTGGTTCTCTGCCTCCGCCCGCTGAAAGGCTTGCCCATTAGCCAGGGCCGCAAGTCACAGTCCGTCATTCAGGTTCTCTCTCCTACCTGGACTGGACTGAATTGGAACGAACACCTCTCTCACCCACACCACCACCACCACTACCACTACCACTCCTTCTGCCCTCCACCTAAACCGCTTCTCTTTTTTCCCTTCTCCAGGCTCTTCTTCCCACCCCTCAACCTCGGGTACTAGAATCACTAATGGAGTCTGTATATTGATACCAACCTGTTTAGTTTAGATATTTGTTGTGGGTTTTTTTTCTGCTTCTTCCAGTCTGCCGCACTCCACTGCGGATTCGAACACCAGGCAGCTCGCCTCGGAAGGAAGAGGGAAAAAAAATCTCGAGATCGCAGCCTACTTCAACGAATAAGTTATCCTCCACCAAATCACCATACCTACTCCTTCTGCCTTTCGGCGGTCGTTTTCTCGGACCTGTCTCGACACTCCTTCAATCGATTGCCTAACAACGATCGATTCTCTATCGTCGCTAGTCACGTAACGACTCTGCGTGTTGCGTCGCTCGGTCGTGATATACACCCGATCGCCTCGCTCACCGTCTTGTAATAGCCCCAGAGAAACCTGCGGGACCAACTACTTTCGAATATCAACGCCACTCTTTTCTAGAGCACTCCTCTCTTGCGTTGCGCAAGACGACATAATTCCACTCGCCACTCCCCAAGTCGTCAGCCCGCCCCAGCACCAGGAGAAAAGGAAGCCTGCACCAGCTTCACAGCGACGTCGATTTCGACTGCTTCTCTGCTATACATCGCAAGCAGGCCAACTTGCCCTACACCATCGTCCGCGGAGGGCCCATACAGTTGCCTCTCCTATGAGGGTCGGATGATTAATTGATAATGTCAACTGCTAGATCCGAACACCTGGCTATCGGCTACCCACCCAAGTCCGCCGGTAGCCAACGTTCCACCTCCCCTGTTGCACACATCTCCCCCATTGAGTCCCCAAGTGGCTCTTCGATAAAGTCTCCCTTTGGCATGTCCGGCGTTATGAATCCCGCCTCGAAAATGGGAAGCGCCTCGCGATCAGGGGCCGGTTCTCCATCGCATGACGCTCCCGGTTCTGCGAGACTCTTCTCTAAGCGGTAAGACTTGACTCAATCCTCGGCGTTGCGGCAATGACCTCTGCTGTCGCCTGTCCTTCCATCGCTGGACTGCACTGACAATTGTGAAATAGGGCTAGAGAGATTCAGGCTCAAGAAGGCG
>JAPUUL010000013.1:0-45086 GCA_029590625.1 Lasiodiplodia mahajangana | reverse complement strand
AAGTCGCTCTAGATCCTCGCTTTGGCGGCGTTCGGCTAGCCAGCGATCGTGCCAGCACGGTAATTGTCTTCGGACATTCTCTTTGCCGTTCGGGGTAGTGGTGATGTAGGTCTTCTCGGATGGTAGGACAGCGCGGGGTTGGGGTGCAACGAGATGAAGGAGGCTGAAGAGCTAAGGAACAAGCAACATTGAGAGTTAGCTAACAGGGGTCTCCCAGTGTGCCAGATTATTATAGATGTTTTCCATACCCCATAGAAAACCGTAGTAAGAAACACAGCTACTCCTAGAAGGAGATGGAGCGGGCTCTCCGCGACAGTTGCAAGAAGCGCGTCCATACTGCTCTGGGAAATGATAATTGAGTGCGAAGAGGGTTGCGAATTGGACGTGAGCGGTACCTAGCAATTGCCCCCAGCGAGATCCTCGCTGAGAGGGATAGGAAGCCACTTATTGTCGCAATATGAGCTCTCTGTTACATAGCCTTGGATAAACAGGTATGTAAAGAAAACATAGGCTCCAGAAGTAGTATGGTTATGGCTTAAAGATGTTGAATGAAGAACATGAAGATGGGATTGTTCTTTTGTGACCTGGAAGCCCTGGAAAAGCCACGTTGAAAGCTGACGAATCACCACTTGCAGGGTCCTTCATACCCTAGCTAGTGCTACCTATTAATAGTGCGGGGTGCCCTTAGTGCAGCACTACTGAAGATTTACTACAGGCACATACGCTATGTAGCGTGCCTAGGTACTTTAAGTACTTAAGATATGCTGGATGACCCCGCAATTTGACGTCACAAAGGCAGGTACCTAGGTTATGTAACATTCAAAGTTATCAACTCACTTAACCATCATGTACTAAGTTGTTCAAGGTTCATCATCACATATGTTATATTCACAATCCCTTCAATAAGTATGCTTCGTTCAAGGCCCTTTGCAAACAGTATAGACCTTTTCAAAAGCTTCTCCCTCGTAAGTCATATATTGGTTAATAACCAAACTATGTTTCTCTACTCTGAGGGGAAGGGATGGTGCATCTAGCTGCTCATAGAAATCCATGCTCAATAGCCTATCTTATCCCGTTATAAATTCCTGGACTAATTCCTTGTCGTCTTCTCCAACTAATTCATAAACCCGTCTCTGAGCTATCAGCCTGGTAGGATATGCTGCTAAGACACCGCCTTTCTTATTGATGCCGCAGAACGCTCGCTTGTAGGAGGCGGATGCAATTTGGTGAGACTCATGATTAACAAGCATCAGGGGAGGCAAGACTGCCGTGGCAAAATAATCCTCAATTTGGATCCCTCGGTGGCCGCACCGAGCCCCCGGTCGTCGAGGACTATACCTCCAATTCGAGACCGTAAGAGTTACGATTATGGGCTCTTCCATCGCCATCTTCCAGATCCATAATCGAAGCTCAGGTGGTAGTAAGGGGAACTTGTGAAAGGTCCCCTGTGACTTCATGAAAACTTCGCGATCCCGGCGCTTTTCCTCGATTATCGCTTGCTTCCGCTCTTCGTATTCAGCGATGCTAGAGCTGGAGGCCCAGAGTTGCAAGTCCTCTTCTTCGGCATGGGCGGCAATGGTGCGTGGGCCACGCGGATTAGGATCCCCCAAGCTGTAGCAGGGTGCAGGCCGCGTTGGTTTCATAAAGGGGTTCTTTCCCCCGGACCGATTAAAATATCGAGGTTTTTTCACAGTCTGCGTCCTCCACATCTCATCTGTGAAGGTATACCCGGTCGGTGTTAGATCAAGGATGCCGCGGCCGGCAGCTGCCTGTTCAGCCGTTTCCGATCGAGAACGTTTTTGGCTTCTTGTGATGCGATCCATACTTGCTGTATCTGTTTGTGCGAACTCATTGGTACTATCCTGGTGTAATTGGGGTAGAGGGAATTGCCATGCTCCTATTAAGCTGCGGGGGAAACGCCTCGCTTAAATATCTTGTAGCCTTACCGCTCACTTAGCATCGCTAAGGAAGCTGTAGGATTCTCGGCAATACAACCCCCTGGTTCTGAGTCACTTCCCTCTGACTCTATTTCGTCTAGTGTTCAAAACTGAGCTCGGTTATTATTTCCACCGTTTTATAAGTTATTGTATAATAAAGCATTATATATGACATGAAATGCATATTATCTTCATCTGGTACCACCTTTTTAATTACCATCTACTCAAAATATTGCTATTACTGCGTGTGTTGATCTGCCTCTTAGAATAATTATCATTATCCGATACCGGTTGGCTACGCAGGAAACGCCATATTAAACACGTTTTTCGTTCTTTATCGCTTAGATCCAGCTATGTAGAACGTAAGTAATTACATCCCCAACTTTCAGCAACAGTTAACACCTTTCATGCACCTACTGTAAGTACCTGGACGTTGAAATGGTGCATGTTGTAGATGAATATGCTGCGCCTCGAGGCTTTTCTTAAATGGGCATGAAGGCATAAAGGTTATCGGTGATGGGACTCATGTAAGACGTAGGGTAGGGTTAGCGAAAGATGCAATAAAGGTTCAATAGAAAACTAGGCCCTTCTAGTTAAACTAACGCAAGCCCGACACGATCTAAGTACCTGCACCGTCCCGGTAGATAGGAAATCAACCTATTTCTACTAGCCTAATAGAACTTAGATATTAGTTTCGAAATAGTCGTCTAGAACCTGAGCTGCCGTTATTAACTACATCTCAATGGCCCCCGAGACCGCGTATCCGCCATCTCGAGTAACTCACTAGCCTCGAAGTGCTCGCGAAACATACGTCAAATTCCGTCCTATCTCGCCAATCATGCCGGCCATCTTATAATCGGACGAGTAGAATTCTCCTTACACTCACAATTGTTCGTTACGCCTTCGACATATCACTAATATTGTCTCGGTAGCCTCAGTCTAAAAATTCTAACGATTGTGCAGTAGAGATTCTAAGTCCCATTCTTTTCTATTTTTGCCTGCTTATCGTTTTGGAAACTAGCTCTGCTCTAGTATTTCCTCCGGGCCGGTTATTCTATACGTCTAATCCTCTACGGTAATACATAACCACCGTCAATAATAATGTCGGCACCCGTTGTGTACGTCGAAGCATCACTCGCCAGGTATAAGTACAAGCCCTTAATCTCTTTGGTATGCCCTTGCCTCCCTAGCACAGCCATGCGGTAAGCCTCGTTAATGGCAAACGGACTCGCTCCCATTTTAGTGTCGAAAAACCCGGGCGAGACAATGTTTACTCGAGCGAACTCTCGCCACTCGCGGGCTAGGGACTTGCCGAAATGTGTTACATAAGCTTTCGTGCCGTTATATACGGGCTGATCCGTAGGCACGTTAACGATATGTGCGCTCATGCTCGACGTGATAATCAGATTCCCCGAGCCTTGACGCTTGAAGACTTTGCCGGCATACTTAGCGCATAGTACTACACCGTCGACTGGATAATGGTTAGTGCGTGCATCTCGGGATGTTCTGAGGATTGCAATTTACCATTGACAGACATCTGTTTCCTATATTCTTCGAGTGTTTGTTCTAGGATAGGCTTAGAAATTGCCATTCCTGCTTGGATATTAGCCAAAAATCGTCTGGTATGCTCTAAGGCGTTCTCAGAGTTTCATTCTCAAAGTCAAATCATACCCGCATTGGCGACGAATACATCTATTCTGCCGAAGTCCGCTACAACTTTTGCAACTGCGTCTTGTACTTGCTGCGGGTCCGAGACTGGGAATTTTGATCAGCTTTCGGTTTTATAGCAAAACATAGGCGTCACTTACTATCGACTTTATATGTGGCCGTCTTGACACCATGCATCTTCGTTAAGGAAGCAGCCTTCTGGATAGCTGCATCGTTTCTGTATGATTCTGTTAGAGATGACTAGATTCGTGTTCCTATATCAGATTGACATACGTGTTATACCACAACGCGACATGGGCGTTCGCCTCAGCCATAGCCTCGGATACGGCGTAACCAATCCCATCAGCAGCACCGGTCACGATGACCACCTTCCCAGTCATACTGAATTGTGCTAGCACGTTGGAGGGGGTGTCTGGGACTGGGCGGGGAAACCCGTCCCGGACGACCGCACATTCCTCAAAGCCCATAGACATCTTGACGGACGAAAGGTGTGTAAATACCTAGTCACTAGGATGATGGAAAAAGGAATCGATAATAGGCAAGGAATAATACGTCTACTTTCATATCAACTTCGTAAATTTATCAAGGGCTGTGCCTTAAAGCATGATCGTGAAACTAATCCAGTTCGGACCTCTCTACTCCGCTGACGAGTGTTCGATCCGCACCCCGATTTCCATTAGTCCTTGCGCTAGTACCCATAGTCAATTCTACAGAGGCATTTATAGCTTAGTCTCCGTCTCGGGTTCTATGTGCAGCTATTGTTCATGAGATACTTAGTCATGAATCTGGCCATATAATGGTATCTAGGCCGTCCAGCTTGTAAGTGTCGGGGCGGTGTGCTCCGACCTATGTCGGGAGCTCAATCGGCGTGTAGAGTGCCAAGGAATCCGGGAAGCCTATCGGACGGCAGTGAACCGACGTATCCTTGTGATTACCTAACTTTCTTTCTCTAGTACTCTTACTGCTTAAGCCGAGGAACAATCCTACCTACATCGGCCAGGTCTAACTTATACATCGGCTGTCCTCACTTATAAAGAAGCAGCAGCCGAGCTATTTGGGGATCAAGCTAGTGTAGCAATTAGTCATGGCTAATATAGGGGAGGCATCATGAGTAAACTGGTGGTCTGATAACTTCCAGCTTCATGTTCAAGGGTTATGAAATCCTCTAGACTACCTAGGCCAGACTATCCTTTGTATGTTATAGCTCATCAAACCGCCGGGTCTGACCGGGGTGCCCCATGGGGTCAAGGGGATCCTAGGCAGGTTGTACTAAGGATGAATTAACCGGCTTGTGCTTGTTAATGTAAGTACAACATTGTAAAACCTATGACTTAAATAGAGGTGATTTTCGCTCCAACTTCAATTTTGAAAATCTCCAGATTGTGCTTACTTACATTCGTATGCCTCTAAAATTCAAGGCCAGCCGCATCCTTCTCTCTCGTATACATCATGAGTCCCGGTCCCGTCAGTGCTACGCCCTTGGGGGATGTAGAAATTACGTATGGACAGAGCAGTACGTTATTGCGTAGCGGAATCCGCTAAAAGGACATGTTGCTGACAAGAATTAGACTTTAAAAGTTTGTTGAAAGAGCCATATATCCTGTTCCTAGCATGCTTTGCGAGTATCGGCGGTTTCCTTTTCGGGTGAGGCAGAAAACTGTGTTTCTTCGGGGGAAGGTTTTTGATGGCTAACATATCTATCTTGGCTGGATAGCTACGATCAAGGAGTTATTAGTGGTGTGCTGGTTACCAACAACTTTGTAAGTTATTACCCGAATTCGGCCGTGAAACTGGTCGTTGTGCCCGTCATTAACAAGCTCAAGGCAAAAGTCTTCCCTACTCTCGCGAGCGATGCTACTCTCGAAGGATGGCTCGTTTCCGTCCTGACCCTGGGTGCACTTTTTGGTGCTCTGACAAATGGTCCCATTGCGGACCGGATCTCTCGTCGTTGGTCTATTCTTCTCGCCAACATCGTCTTTCTCATCGGATCTATCATCCAGGCGTCAGCTTTTTCGATTCCTCAGATCTTTGTGGGAAGATTTATAGCAGGACTCGCTGTTGGCCAATTATCCATGATAGTCCCCCTATATCTTAGTGAGCTCTCACCCCCCGCCATGCGTGGTTCTCTTGTGGCCTTTCAACAGGTTGGAATCACACTTGGCATCGTGGTTGCATTCTGGCTTGATTATGCCACGCAGTTCATCGGCGGCACAGGCGAACATCAATCACCAGCCTCTTGGCGTTTCCCATTGGCGTTCCAGACAGTTCCATCGGTCATTTTGGCTATTGGAACATTCTGGCTGCCTTTCTCTCCTCGATGGCTAATGATGCAGGGTAAGTCTTTGCCACCTTTGAACGCATTGGATGCCAGGAACAGTACCTAACGATGAAAATAGGTCGAGATGAAGAAGCCCGCAATACTCTAGCCCACATTCGTCGCATTCCCGAGTCGGATTATCGCATCCAACTCGAGATGCTCGAAATCCAGGCCTCTGTGATCTTCGATCGGGAGACTAGTGCCGCTATGTATCCCGGTGTCCATTCGCCGTTTCAACTTCTTTTGAAACGTTACTGGTCTCTTCTCACCGTCCGACATCTTAATAAACGTCTCTTCATTGCCTGTTTTATTCAAATTATGCAACAGTTTACCGGTAAGAGCCCACTGATCGTGATTGGGAATAGAGACACAGGAAAAACAGCGCTAACTTAGGACCTAAGGAATCAACGCAATCATCTATTATGCGCCTCAGATTTTCATGAAGATTGGACTATCCAGCACAACGGTTTCGCTCCTTGCAACGGGCGTTGTTGGTATCATAGACTTCATCGCAACGATCCCTGCTATCGCCTTCATTGACCGCTGGGGCCGCAGGCCTGTTCTCTTGGCGGGTGCCGTGGGAATGGGCATATGTCAACTCATCGTCGCTACGATATACGCCGTTTACGATGATAAATGGTCGTCGAACCCTGGCGCCGGCTGGGCGTGCGCTGTTTTCATCTGGCTCTACATTGCCAACTTCGCCTGGAGTATTGGCTGTGTTAATTGGATTATTCCCTCTGAGATCTTCCCGCCCGGTGTCAGGTCACAGGCCGTGGGTGTTGCTATTGGGTCGAATTGGCTGACTAACGTATATTATATCTCTCTGCCTAACTTCCTATTGGCGATTTACTAACTACCTGACTCTAGTTCATTATCGCTCTTATTACTCCTCGTCTGCTCAACTCTATCAAATTCGGCACATTCTACCTCTTCTTTGGTAAGCCTAATTCATATACGATAAGCGTATCACTCCGGCTTCTGATGCCTTCTTTCTAGCCTTTTGCGTAGTGATTTTCTTTTGGGTTCTGTTCTGGGTGCCTGAGACTAAGGGAGTTCGAATTGAGGAAATGGACAAGTTGTTTGGTGGCAATAACGGCGCTGAAGATATTCAACGGATGGATGCCATTCGCCAGAGACTTGGCGTGTCAGAGACCATGGTTTTCAAAAAGCAAACTCCTTCCGCTTCGCATGAGGAAACAATCTGATCTCAAAGAGATTTGGTAGGTTGAAACATATTACTTGTATCTCATGCATTCTCCAGGCATGTAGGAATGCAATCTTGTGATTCTACTACGTACAGCGTTAGAATCAAAATCAGGTTTACAGTTTGCTGCTACAGGCTTTTGCGTGACCAATGAATTTGTTGAAGTGGTTGGGTCTTTACATGTTGAGACGACCACTCCATACACTCTAACTAGCCATAAACAGCTAGATAATAAAGCCCTATCAGTCAATGTTCATTTTCAACTATACGTACTGTCTATAACCTTTCAGTCGTAAGATAAGGCCATACCTCTAGAACCATCATATTCTCATAGCGGTTATGTTTCAATGTCTCTTAGATATGTAGATAGCCTCTATTGAAAGGCTCCAGTTTATAATGTATACGGAGCTTTGAACATGACATCACTGTATCGAAGTAGCATCGATTCGGTAATTCTTAGCCTAGTCGCGCCCCGCTTCCCCAGCTCTTCCCGTTTGGGTAAGGAGTACTAGGCCATACAAAGTTAGGTTGACATCGGTCGACTGTGCTCCGATGGTGAGCTGGTAGTCTACGTGACTGATTGAATTTTGACATTGTGCTAGGCGCGATCCTCGTTCTCAGGAACACTCTCAAGCGAAGTATCTAGTGACCTATTCCCGGGTATGGATTTCGGTAAGGCCGTCTATTTCGCTCCTTTCACATGCTACTCCCTCTATCTACATAGGTAGGGCGACAAGGATGGGAAGCGAACGGGTACGTACATAGCTTAGGATGTTATCAAACCATGGAAATGGTCGCTCCCGAGATAGCCGATCCACATCATGATTCCCCCTTAATCTCAACGCTTTTAACCCGAACGTTGGGTTCTAGTAGGTATTTCCGAACATCAATCCCATTTGGTAGATCATTCGCCTCTACTCGAGCCATGGCGGCTTCCCATGTGTTCTCGATCCCCGCTGCTATATGTCTTCGTGCGATGCGCTGCGCTGCCAATGCTGAGTCCACGTCTACAAACCACGTGTCGTCCACGTACCCCGGGATTTGCCTCCAAGGTTCTCGGTCAAGTAAGAGCCAATTGCCCTCTACGATGACGATTTCGATTTCGTGCTCGATGCGTATTGCATCCGCGATGGGGTCCTTGAGGCTATGGTCGAAGCTCGGGGCGAAAATCGTGACGGGCTCGGCGCTTATCCGAGACGCAGATAACGTCTTGATCAAGTTCACGACCTTATCAGCGTCAAATGTCCAGGCGGCTCCCCTGCAGGCGTGCGCCTCAATGTGATTTGGGAGACTGTCGAGGGATTGCCGAGTGTAGTGGAAGCCGTCCATTGGTAAGCATGTGGCGATGGAGCTTTTGGCTATTGTGTTGATCCGCTGCATAACCTGGGCTGCAATAGTTGATTTTCCAGATCCAGGAGGACCAGAAAAAGCGATAATGATTCGGCGTTGGTTAGGGGTACCGTCCAAATCTCTGTGCATATCGAGGGCTCTCTGAGTGAGCGAGGAATAGACCTGCTCCATGACGCTGTTTAGCCACGGCAGCAAGAGCACAGAGGTTCACGCATGCATACATGTCGAGAAAAGATACTCCTAGTTCATTTATCTTGCGTGTTAGGAAGAAAAAGGCAGTGAAGTTAGCTCTGCGATCGCGGGCGGACATCTGTGCTCCGATATCCAACCCAGATCGGCCAGTTGAACGGTCTTTCTAGACCGGTCCTTGGAAGGCCGAATACTGTGGACCTCTACTATTCTCCGAGCACGGAATAGTCGGGGGATTTAAGAACTCGTATCAACATGTGTCTTGAGGCCATAATACTACTCAGGCATTATATTTGTGTCAACACTTTGCCTAGTTCCCACGGCGTTTAACTTGCCCAAGTTACCCGCACTCTTTCTATCGATATTCTACTTCTCAAAAAGTCTCTATTACGACCACTTTGACTATGTCTCCCCTACCAGCCGATCTACCGGGCCGGGATGCTCTAACCTCCCGAATCGTCCCGTCTATGATCCTCAGTGATGGTTCGGTGTCATCAATGACGCCGCCCCCTAGTGTGGCTGCCTTACGAGATCCGGATCAAAGTGCCAGAGACCGATTTTCTGTCCGAGGAAACATTATCGTGACCGGTGGCGCCGGAGCTCTGGGGCTCACAGCATGTGATGCTTTACTAGAGCATGGTGCCAGTGGCATAATGATTTTCGACGTGAACCCAGCAACTGCACAGAAAGAGATTGATGCGATGCGTCTGAAATTCCCCAAAGCTAAAATAGCTGCGCAAATAGCCGATGTTACAGATGAAAAGGGTGTAGGCGCAGCCGTGGAAGAGACCGCAAAGGTGTTGGGCTCCGTGGATGGCATAGTTTGCTTCGCCGGCGTTGTTGGCTGCGTGGAATCTCTTGACATGCCCATCTCTCAATGGCGCAAGGTCCTCGATATCAACACAACAGGGTGCATGATCTGCGCTCAAGCAGCTGCCCGGAAGATGGTTCAGCAGGGGAGTGGCGGTTCCATCACCTTCGTTGCGTCTATATCGGCACACCGCGTCAACTTTCCTCAGCCTCAAGCAGCCTACAATGTGAGCAAAGCGGCTCTGCTCATGTTAAAGAGCTGCCTCGCCGCCGAGTGGGCACGGTACGGCATTCGAACCAACACGATCAGCCCTGGATATATGGATACCATCCTCAACGAGGGAGATGGAATTGCTGGCCATCGCAAAATCTGGGCGGACAGGAACCCGAGTGGACGGATGGGTAGTCCTTCTGAACTCACAGGCGCAGTAGTACTGCTGACGAGCACTGCGGGGACATATATCAACGGCGCCGATCTTGTCGTCGACGGTGGCGGGATCGTGTTCTAACATTGAAGCGTTATCTTCTATCGAACTTGAGATTGGGGGACGGGAAAGAGGGTGAGACGACCGAAAGACCGGAATAGAAAGACAATTACGGCAGATACATAGACGACCGTATTAGATAGATAGATTCGCATAGGGAGTTTTAAGCTACCATGTAATTACTCGACCGCCTCCTAAATATGCGGATGATAGTTGACCTATGTACCTAGTTAGGCCGGCACTGAACTAAGGATTTCAGTGCCACGCTAATACCCAATTCTGAGGTAGCTCGGCAGTTCTAACGTTACGGCCTTTTCTTATTGAGTATCTCTATCTACCGACCTAACTTGGTCCATACCAATGCCCATTAGTACCGTATAACCCACCGATTTGCGTAGTCCCCTGTTTTCCCCCCCGCCGGGCGACTGTGCTCCGAAGCTCCACGAAATCCACACGACCTGGATTCTCCGCATCATTCATCAATCAACTCATGATAAAAGTTCTGCCTGGGGATACGATCCTAGATTGAAGCAGGCTTTGTAGCCGCTGATATAGGTACGACGCCGACGTATTTTTAGGACGGCAGTGTTATCGGCCGATGAGTTCTCTGCTATCGTGGAGCGGGTGAAATAATAGCCATCATGATCGATCTCTCGAGCCGTTCTCCGCCCAACTTTTCGTGAGACGAGGAGAGATAATGCTAGAATGGAGCGCTCTGGCTCCAGTTGGTCAAGCTCTTCCAACTCGCGGGCCTGCACCAACTGTCAGAAGAGAAAGAGCCGATGTTTGCGAGCACATCCTGGAGACTCAACCTGTATCAGTTGCACCAAGACCCGAAAGCTATGTGTCTTTAAGAGCCCACCGGATCGGACTCCTCTGACCCGAAGAAATCTGGACGCTGCTGAAATTCAGGTGGTACAGCTGCGGGCCCTCTTGAAGTCCCTCCATCCCGATTTGGACATCGATGCTGCGATCAAAGGTCTGCATACGCGCGGCAGCGCCGTTAGTCTACCGGTACAGCTGGGATCGCCTCCGGCGGAAGCGGATAGGCCAATGCCACAGAACTACGAATGGCACGAGGGATCACTATCTGTGAACACGGGACGGGCGGGCAATACCATAGCGTCAAATGATGGCATGGCAAACCTCCTAATCGACGAAAATTCCGGATATCTCGGTATGTTTCTTAGTCATCACGAAACGAGATTGTCATATCTTATTTATCATAGGAGGTAGCTCTGGCTCGCAACTTCTAGAGGAAATCGCCTCTGCTATCTCAAGTGATGGCAGAGCCCGGCGAACGTCGGAGGACCTGCAGCAAACTCGTTCATCAAGACTAGCTGAGCCGTCTTCTAACTCGCCCGTTGAGCTCTCTGTTACAGAGAGCCAGCTTGTCGACAACTACTTTTTGTATTATAATACCTGTTACCCTATACTTCACGAGAAGTCTTTCCGCGACAGATTAGCCGACCAACGGAACCGTTATTCCAATTCTCCTTGGCATATTATTTTTTACATGGTTCTAGCTATTGGAGACTGGATATCCTCACCGGAATCAAGTCATGCGCAGTCATCTTACTACGAGACTGCAAGGTCATGCTTATCGTTTCAGACGTTGGAATCTGGTACAACTGAAACCGTACAGGCGTTCTTACTTTTAGGGAACTATCTTCAAAAGAGAGATCGCCCGAATACGGGCTACAACTTCGTTGGCTTAGCGTGGAGGCTAGCTCTGGGGCTCGGCCTACACAGAGAGGTTGTTAATGCGTTAGATACTGTCGAAAATGAAAGGCGAAGGTCACTATTTTGGGTCATGTATTCCTTTGACAATGGCTTCAATATTACGACGGGGCGGCCCCCAACATTGTCAGATGGATTCGTTGATACCCACCTCCCGAGGAATATTGACTATAAGGTAAATGAAATCCCTCTTACGACCTGCGAGAACAATTATCTGAAATGCCTAGGACCTTTCACTCACATCTGCTGCACCACCGGAAGTGAACACGCCCACTACGTATTCAGCTATCGCCGCTCAAGCTCAGCTGGCTCAAATAGCCGACAGCATATATCAAGAGTTTCTTCTCGCGAAAACAGCGGGCACTAAAGTCGAGTACCGAGTAGCTGAGCTCATGGAACGAAGATTGAACGACTGGCAGCGTAACCTACCCGCATATTTCACAAGTGAGGAGGTGCCGTCCTGGTTTCGGGCGCCTCGGGCAATTGTGCTCTGGAAGGAACAGAACTTGCGTATAATCCTGTGGCGAGGGTCACGAGAATACCACAGCTTCCTCCCTAATAAGCAAAGCGCCGAAACCAAGTGTCTTGAGGTAGCTATGCAGAGCATTCACGACATCGCCACGTTCTGTGCGGTCCATGAGACAGCCTTACACCAAGGGATTGCCTGGTATGCCATTTACTTCCTCTTTCAGGCAGCCCTGGTTCTCGAGGCCAGCTATCTACAGAGCTTGAAACAGAAGCGCTATGAAGAGGACGGTGCGCTGCGGGAACATTCGTTATCCCAGGTGCGAGCCTGCATGAGCACTCTTGCGCAGACCAGCAGCTCAGCAAAACGCTGCATAGAGGTACTTGATAGCATCCACGGCAGGCTATGCAGTCAAGCCACATATGCGTCTGGAATCCTAGAGAATAGAGGTACGAATGGGCCGCATGATGGGGGTGTCGGGCCATATCAGTCACCATCCACTAACTTCGTTGGTGGCGAGAATGAGTATGCGATGTTTGGCAGCGGTCTTGGTTTTGGCGACGATGTAGTTGATCCAACTTTACGCATGCTCATCAACCCAACCTCTTCTAACATGTTTGAGGACATGCCGTTGGATGTGCTCCTAGATAATTGGATAGCCTAGAGCATTCCTCACCTATCACCTAAGAGAACAATACTCCAATGTCATTGACCTATGATTCTGTTTGTTTTTTCGAGTTTATTATAAAATGCAAATTGGCAACTAATTTGGGAAACAAGTAGGTATATGAGCGTGCATTGTACCTCAAACAGCATAGACTGTGAGAGAGAGAGATGAGAAGATCCGTCTTATATATAGGGACTGGGTGCCTTTAGCCCCTATTCTGGTATGGTACACACAGGGACTCTTTGACCTAATGATTTCAATATAATGGATAGTATGACACTGTCTGACAAGTAAACAGCGGCGCTCCCTTGAGTTAGCTGACTGTTGAGAACTATTGCATTTGCGCTTCGAGTCCGCACGAGCATTTGTACCGAAGTTGCTATCTAATCCTTGATTAGGCCTAATCATCCAGCCCTAACCTTATGATTATATGCATTCAACTGACTACGCGGAACAGATAAAACTCATTGTTAAATTAGTGCTGGCTTTCATCTTGCTGCACTAACGCTTTCATTCTATTGCCTGACCCCAGCTTTGTTTCAACTCTTTCTGTCTGCGCATAGAAATTAGCTTCAACTCTGATGTCAGGATCTATCGAGGGATGATGGATATGCTAATGTCATATCATGCACTTACAACGACCGGGTCGGCCAAACTATATCACGTTCGAGCCTTGCTAGAAAGGCAAGCAACGATTGTTGCTCCTCGCGATCGGTGAAGCGATCACCAGCGAGCGCGATGGCCGCAATCGCGGCCCTTAGATAAATGGTAGTCAGCATTGTGTTTTTTTATTTTGCAGCACGGCTTACTACTGAAGAACGCATGTGAAAGACTTACATGCATCCTTTACGTTCGTATCCGACTGTCTCGGCAATGCCGCATAGAATATTAACGTCGCTCTTGATATCGTTCTGGCTCAGCTCCCTATTAGTTCCAATAGTTGCGCGAGTTCACGAGACATTTCAAATGCTGGACTACCTACATCCGTGGATTTTAAAGCGGCTAGATAGTTGGTACCGATTCTTGGGGTATTGGGGTTATAGGCCGTCAGAAGTAACCGTGTCAGGTGGTAGTATTGCCAGGCCGCCATAGCGCAGTCGTTAAGAAACATGATCTCTGGGAAGGATTCGTGGCTTTCTGGTAATCGTGAAAATAGGGGGTCAAACGAGTCGGGCACGGAAGCTGCCCACATTGCTGAATAATCCACCAGCCTGTTGTATGCCGAGGTGCTAGAAGTGTTGTGCGCACCGGGCCCAAAGCAGAATCCAAGCACGTCAAGCAAATGTAGGGTTATTCTACATACCCATATTTCGTCTTCTGCGTCCTCCATGGAACGATCTACGCCGCATGTATCGAGACAAAGGGAAGTGGCTTGTTGATGTAAAACTGCAATGTAAATCTCTTGCCTGACGCCAGCCCAGAACGCAGCTTCATAAAGCCCCTTTGTTAGGAGGAACTCTGCTTGGGCGTTGAGAACATCACACATTCCAGTCCAAGAACCTTCATAACCATTCGAATCGGTCGTGCCTAGAGACTCGGACAGTCAGCTCTATCAAAGTCTTTCGTAGCTTTGAAAGCAATGGTGGTTAGCTGGCGTTGAAGCTTATTGGACAGGGTTAAATTACTTTCAAT
The DNA here is from genome assembly GCA_029590625.1 of Lasiodiplodia mahajangana. NCBI lineage: Eukaryota > Fungi > Ascomycota > Dothideomycetes > Botryosphaeriales > Botryosphaeriaceae > Lasiodiplodia > Lasiodiplodia mahajangana. The sequence continues at coordinate 30,618 of JAPUUL010000013.1, read as the reverse complement.
TCCAACAAGGAAGCGCCGCAAGACCAAAGTTACCAATGCTCCTTCATCAAGTTCTTGGTATCTAGCGGTTATTGGGGACTGGAGACATTTCTGGCATTCAGACCAAGCCTGCGTATTCGAAGACAATGATTGGTGGCGCTGGAAAGACTCGATATACCTCTCTGTTACACGGAATATCATTTGCATCAATAGGGGCTGCGATGCTGCAGCTTCAAGGACGGTCGTTGCGAAACACGTCTGTTTCTGGTCGAAAAAATCAAGAAACGGAGCGATGTGCTCGGAATAACAACGTAATAGTTCCGCCTCATGCCGGTTTTTCAACGGGAAAACACGACAATCCACAGCCGTTGTTCCGCAGAGGCCAAAGCAGCAAACGGGGGATGTGATAGTCGCGCCAATGTGAGCATCATCACCATATGACCCGAGAGGGTCCTGGGCCAAAATACTCTGCGAGAGATGATATATTTCCCCTGATAACGGAAAATGTCCATCTGTGAGCGACGGGACGCTGTGGCTCTGTTGATGAAATGGAGTGGAGGGTAGGATTCCGTCAATCTCGGCGAGGCGATGATGGGAGCCAAGTGCCAAACCAAGAAGTGCGTCGGCAGCTATATCTTGACTCGTTGAATGTGATGTTGGCCTTCCGAAAACCGTTTCCTGATCGTCCAGGAACCCATTATTTGGAGTCAACGGCTCATCAAAATGAATATCGGGTTCTGGGCTGGATTTGCCGTAACTCGCCTCAATTTCAAGCGTCTCGTTAATAAATGTGAGCTGCCTGCCACTGACAGAACGCCACTTCAGATCTGTCGGAAACTCGAAAATAGACCGTTCTTCGCTGAGGGTTATACAAGTACGATTTAGACGATGAATCTGCACATGACTAGTCGAGTAGAGTCTCCGAAGACATACCTTGAGCCGCAGCTATGGCGGAAGCGCCACTTGACCGGCCGGACGCAACGTCTACCCTTTTCGATACAGGAGCTACACGGCTGTTAAGTTAAAGAGTTCTCAGCTACCAGTTATGGCATTTTCATGTTCTGGAATATTTAAACGTACTAACGGAGAGTCAGTCGTACGCTATCGTATTTTCATATAGAACAGTTAAAGATCAAAGAACATAAGGGAAATCTTTAAGACTTTTGATACGTACCACTGCCTTTGTCACCTGTCGCGCATAGTTGCACACGTGTCAGTCAAACCCCGAAGATTTCCAGGTAGAATGCCAAGCTTCCAACACATTGCCATAGTCTCACATTTGATATGCCTGCGCGCCTCCGTAGTCAGCGGAAAGAATGAGGTTGGGGTACTATCTGGGGCATTATCTGGGGCCATGGGCTGGCTTGCCTTTCGCGACAGGCCTAGTAGTTCAGAGTCAGCGTAAATCAAGCATCCGGATGGGAAATGAGGGTGTATCCATACTTCACAGCCCCGCGTTCCGTTTTCCGTGGCCGTCGTAGGCATCAAGGGTGAAGTAGGACAACGATTCTAGGGGTTCAACGCTGGCGCAACAACATTATTTCCGTTCTTGATGAGAAAGGAAGCAAAGCAAAATCGACTAAAAGCCAGGCACCGGACTATTTTATCCTCTTTTGGCTTATGGGGAAGGTTAAGCAAGTGGAGCTCGTCGTGTGGGGTAAATCACTGGGGTAAATGTGGAATAAGTCTTCCTGGTCTCGCGTGCCAGGGTATCGCTGAATCGTCATTCAACTCTACCTAAACTCGTTAGTTCTCTTTTCCTTGGCAATCCCTCTTGGTGCTGCTTTACCCATACGACGCTGTTCCGGTCCGAATTGGCAATCACGGGCGCGGGAAGCGTGATAAGAGGCAACTGAAGGTGGTGATGTGGGATCGTGGCAAGAAATACTAAATGGCAGCGCCAGTTGAAGGAATCCGCCAGCGATAGCGGGCTCACGATGATGTAGGTCGGGGTCAAACGTTTAGGGTACAATGGCCAGTAGTATGTAGTAACTAGATGTGTATAATGTTCCTTAGATAGAATGGTTACCAGGTATATATTACAGATGCCTGGTGCCTCGTATTCTTCAGAATTATCCGTGAGATTGTTTATTCCTTACACATGATTAAAGAAAGAGAAGGGCTTCCATTCGGGGTATATATTCAACATGCTTAACTTGACTTTGGGAGCCTGGCATTATGCAGCGGGCGTTGCTCTGCTTTCAATCACATACTTCATCATATACCCCGTGTTCGTCTACTTCAGAGATGCTAAAGGTAAGTACTGACAGAATCGACCTCGCCTGAGGAAGTTGATCGAAGTTAAACCTCTTTCTTTCTCTCAGGTCTCAGGAAATTTGAGAACTTCAGCCCTCTTTCAGGGATATCAAACTTACCCTTCATGGTGTGTATATAATCCTCGCGTGCCTGATGCCTTAGTCTCCCTGTGCCGTAAACTCAGCAATTTCCATGATACGGAGCTTCAAGATCTCGACTAACGCGTTTTTACGCACGCAGATATTAGCCCATGGAGGCGCTCGCTCAGCATTTCTTGCAAAGCTTCACAAGACAGCGCCTATCTTACGCACTGGTCCCAACACTCTTTCATTCGGAAGCGTTCGAGCCATCAAGGATATATATGGCCATAACACTCCTTGCCTCAAGGATGATTCCTATGCGCTTACTGCTGGCTCGCACTTCCATCTAGCGGATGTGATGGACAGGGGCGAACACGCCCGGAAGCGGAGGGTTCTTGCTGCTGCCTACGCCATAAAACATCTAGAAGCCTGGGAATTCAAGGTGACGGATAAGGTACAAAGACTGTTCAAGAAATTCGACCAGTGCTGCACCGATCCTCTCCCCGAAGGGCAGATTTACCCAGACTCTAAAGACGTTAACCTCGACTACCGTCAATGGACAAACTACTTTACACTTGATGCGATCACCGACATTGGTTTATCTCAAAGCCTCGGACTCCTCGATAGGGGCAATGACCGCGTGACCGCACAGAGACCCGACGGGTCAACCTTCGAGACTGATATTCGGCAGGCCCTCTATCCTACGGCTCGGAAACAATCGCTTCTCATCTGGTCATACGATCACTACAAGCTCCTGAACAAGATCACCAACATAATCCCCTTCTATCGCCGGATGTCAGAGTCAGCAGTGTGCTGGGAAGGAATTGTTCAGCACTGTGCTAGTAGACGGCTCAAGGCATACCAAGCTGGAGAGCCCCTCGACGACTTTTTTCAGGCCCTAATGGAAAACAAGAAAGGCGAGAGCAACAACTTGCCCTGGGGTGAGGTCGTGGCTGAGATTAACATTATGATGAATGCGGGTAGCGTGACCACTGCGATTGCCGTGACCAACGCACTATATCAGCTCCTTAAGCACCCCCAGGCTCTAGCCAAGCTTCGAGAAGAGCTCGATGTTGCGCTAGACCCTAACGACATCATCGCACCGTACGAAAAGGTCAAGCGCCTACCTTACCTACGTGCGTGCTTGGATGAATCTTTACGTCTACAGCCGCCTACGCCGCATGGACTACCGTAAGTGATTCCCTCCCATTCTTCTAAGCCTACAGAGCGTCAGCCACTTGAAATCGTGGAGTTATAGCTCTCAAGCCTCAATTTTATATTTCTACAGATTCGGATAACTAACACCATATGACAACAGGCGCGTGACTCCACCCGAAGGCATGTGTATCATGGATACGTACGTACCCGGAAACACGACGGTCAGCATCTCGGCATTAGTGGCCCACCGGGATGAGTCGGCATTCCCCGACGCGTATAAATACATCCCCGAGCGCTGGCTTGGAGAGGAGGGCAAGGCGCTGCAGAGCAGCTTTATCGCCTTCTCGGCTGGAGCCCGCGGCTGCATTGGCCGTAATATTTCGTATCTGGAGCAAAGCGTTCTCATCGCTTCGGTCGTCAACAACTATGATTTTGCGCTCCCAAAGGGCTTTGAGCTGGAGAGGTTGGAAACGATGAATCATATATTGGGGAAGATGCCGGTGAAAATATGGAAGCGTCCTTCGAAAGTGAAGGCATGATGGGTCGCTAATGGGCGAACTTGCAATATTCGCATTGTATATGACCTTGAGTTGAATCACATTTATTTCATCTCGAGTGGTACCTAACTCTGATACTATGATATAAGACGATTAATTATCAAAAGCTTGTATATTCAGACATCCAAAATGATAAATCCCGTATCAGAATTCCTTTATCATTCAAATCCTAGTTCTGTACACATCATCAAAACTGGAGGGTTGAGATCGAAGCTTTGGCGGATATGTTCATAGGACTATGGGCGCTACAAAAGACTCAACTGGCTCTAAAGAGAGCCGTGTCCATGTCATTTTTAGTCGTTCTGCTATAGATTCTGCTCTGGGATCTCCTCTCAGCTGCAAGCTCCTTAGGAACTCCAGCGCTTCCCGCTGTTCACTGGGTCCTTTCAGGTAATGTCCACCTATAAACGCCACCTCAGAGTCAGTAAGTATATTCTATGTTAGTCCATGACCAGATCTTACACGCTTCAAGTACATGCCGAGCATGAAACGAGGCGGAGAAATTAGACTTGTGACTGATGCTAAGTCCAATGACCATGCGGAGATTTGTCAGAATTTGCTCCTATACCAAAATAGTTAGTTTCAAAGAAGTAAGTGTAGGAGTAGGTATAATAGCGAATCTAGGGCCCACCTCTGCCTGCCTTCTCCGTATAATGATTTCTATCGACGGCTCCGTCAGATGTGGGTTAAACAGAGACAGCAACAGTCTAGCCATATAGTAGAGTTGGTATGCGATCACTGCTAAGGGTTAGACTGGCGGAACGCAGACACATGGGAACTGATTATAGGGCTCGTTGCATATACCATGAACTGGACGTGTCATCCAAACAGACGGAAACGCCGATCTACTACCGGTGTCCTCGACCCAGTATGCGCACAGCTCCCTCGGTCTGGATCTATACCACTCATTTGCATGTTCATTAAGCATTTCCCACTCGTTACTGTTTCTTTCAGGAACACCCTCGCCCATGCCGAAGGCGTAGATCAAAACTTGGGCGCATAGAAAAGTCGCCTGGTTCGCTAAAGACGCTCCGTCCAAATTATAGAACGCTCTTGACTGCTTATAGCAGTCGAGACTCATGTATAAAGGCTGTGACCGTGTGAGAGATAGATAGATGCCTTGCCGAAGAATGGTCCAGCTAGCGGCTTCGCCTAAACCGCCAGCAACGGCGAACCCTGAGGTGGCCCGAAGAAGCTGAGCACCGCCAAACAAATGGGTACCCAGGTCGACATCTGCCTAGGCCAAGACTCGGCATTAGTAGTGTTCTATCGCCGCTTGGAAGGACAGAAACACCGAATACCTGACAGTTCTTCGGCGCCGCGGAGTAACACGATTGCGGCCAGTACATTCTCGTCAAGGGTTTTAATTGGCCCATCGAGGATTGGTATTAGCATATTCACAGTTCGGCTATGATAGGATATAGCGCGTTCTGGAGAGGTGGAGATGGCCGACGCAAACGCCATGATTGCATACGAGAGCAACGGAATTTTGCGTGCCCGGCGAGGCACTTCCGTGCCAAAGTGGCATTGGGGGTCACATACGTCAATCTGGGGTTGTTAATATTAGCGAACCGAGCTAATATTCCGTAGAAATCGGAGACAAAAGGTGGGGGAACGAGTATCTCGTTCGCGATTTCACTACCCATGAAGATACTCTAGAGACATAGTCTCGAAATAAGGAAGCGTCGAAAGCGTCACCAAGTTCATGTCCATCCCGGGGCGGTGTTTCGGGGGCGGCACGGGAATTCCGGGTGCTAGATCCCGAATTAATCGCGCCGCCAATCATCACGATAGTAATTGACACGCTTACTTGGATGGCTCTTCGCTGCTTTCGTCATGCCCTTGGCTTGTGCGATGACGCATGTGACGCGACAAGAGCGAGGGCAAGGGATTTGCCCCTACGCTGCCAGGGCGCGATGGTCTTCCCCTGGCTATGTTCATATGACTATAATTTGGACCCGACTGGCTTAATTAGGAAATTTGGACGCGAAACAATAGAAAGTTTAATACATACATGGAAAAGGTGATTTCGGAAGAGATTACCAAGAAAGATATAGTTGTCTATTTCTAATCGAGGTGCAGATCTATGGCCCAGGGTGGACCAAAATGACTCGAGAGGAAATATTGGCCCGAAGTGACTAACGCAAGCGGCTAACTTAGGAAAATCGTAGGTAGAATCTGTGAAGTTTGGGTCACCCCGCGTCCTATATCTTTCCCCGCAGTATCGTCTAGTCGAGGTAATAATCCTAGCTTACCCCGGACCCCGGACCCCAGATCCAAGAACCTAACCTTAGATGCCTAGACTAGTCCCGATCTAACTACATACAGTCTCTCACAAGCGACCTAGCGGCAACTAATACCACTCATCTACTCAGATTAGTTCACAATCTACCTACTTAATTATCAGGTTAAGTAAACAGAGAAAACGTCGAAGGAGGAATGAAATTGGCCGATTGGAATGTTTTGGATAGTTACTAGTATCTTGAAATGGATATTTAACTCTTAACATGGTGGTGGTGCCTTTCGTTGGAGGTCAACATAAGTGTTTCCATGTCGTAGATAGTTGACCTGGAGTCACAAGTACGCCAAGGGGCATAGGCTTGCCCCACGATTATTCGTTCCGACTAAAGCCATGGCATAGTCCAATTAGGGCATTCGCAATTGCCGATGACGATGTCTCCCGCATTGACCGTTGCACACATCGCCGGGGAAGGCCTAGGATATCCAGGCCTCCGGTGTAGCGTTCATCTTAAACCAAGGTAGAGGTCACGTTATATAAAGAACAGCCGTGGAACTAATATTTCTTTTGATGTGATACGTTGTTGAGCCTTCAATTAGTAACATATTATTTCCCCTTCTTTTCACAGGTGCCCCTTTTTCGAAATATAACACACTACTCTACCATGGCAGCAAACCAACCCGTACAGCAGGAGCAAGATAAGGGACTGAATTCGTCCATTAAAGCATCTTCATGTTCCATTAAGGATGACGATGCTGGTACAGATATCAAGCACATTGAACAGGTGTCTGAGGTGATAGCATTTGCCGATTCAATCGAAGACACCAAACCTTCAAAAAGAGTGTGGATGATTATATTAACCGTAGCCATGGGGGGCTTTCTTTTCGGTGCGAAACATCTCCATCCCAGCCGCTATATTTACTTCCTCCTACATGTCTCCTAATCGCCCTTCGTTGGTTTAGGTTACGATACCGGATATATCTCAGCGGTCCTAGTCAATATCAAGGATGACCTCGGCCACGACTTGAGCTCTTCAGAACAAGAACTTGTTACGGCAATTACCTCTGCGGGGGCTTTGATTGGTGCTGTGATTGCTGGGCTTCCTGCAGACAAATTTGGCCGCAAATTTGGTATCTATATTGGCTGTCTTCTCTTCGTGGTTGGATCAGTCTTGCAGTCTGCCGCGTATTCTGTAACGCAGTTCGCTATTGGTCGCTTTGTTGTTGGATTAGGAGTTGGGTCAGCCACAATGATAGTGGTAGGTAAATTTCTACCCCGGTGCTGGACTATAACGTTTGAGAGCCTTCTAATATTCTATTTAAGCCTCTTTACATTGGCGAGATATCGATAGCGAAATATCGTGGTCGCACAGTAGCTTTGAACAACGTGAGCGTCACATTTGGTCAATTGGTAGCTGCCGTCCTCGGGGCTGGGTTTACCTACGTCCAACATGGATGGCGATTTCACGTTGCTATTGGTGGTTTACCGCCGTTCCTCCTAAGCTTCTTGCTTATCAGCTGCCCGGAAAGCCCACGACTCCTCCTCATGCACAAGAAGCACGAAGAAGCAAAGAAGGCTTTGTCTCAGTTGTATCCTAACGCCACCGAAGATCAAATTCAGGCCAAGGCCGAACACATATCTTTCCTGATCGAAAGTGAAAGTAGGATTGTAGGCTCGCGATCCTTACGAAAGCAGTTCAAACTCCTCCATACCATACCAGGAAACTTTAGAGCACTTTTTATTGCTTGTAGTGTCATGGCGAGTGAGTAGATACCTTCGATTCCCCGCAGACTGTTCGAACTAACTATAGGGGTTCAAAACCTTAGTATCTCAACTCTGCGGATTTAATAGTGTACTATACTATAGTGCCACTCTCTTCGGCGTCGTGGGATTCTCAAATCCCACTGCGGTGGGGATAACCGTAGCTGGCACCAACTTTATCTTCAATATTGTTAACATGACTTTTNATCGACAAGGCCGGGAGGCGCTTACTCCTATTGGTTAATGTTTTGTTAATGGTAAACACCCCGTCTATCTTACATTCACGTACTTACTAGGGGATCAGTTGGCTAACTGTATGCTGATATGCAGGCTATTACTATGGCCGTTGTCGCGATCGCGTTTCATTGGATCCCCGTGAATAAAGACCTCGAACTATTGAGCACATCTAGTAACTGGGCTAGTATAGTCGTTCTGGTTGCCATCATCATCTACGTTGCGGCGTTCTCATCTGGTGTTGCCACGATCGCGTGGATTGGGACCGAGTTCCTCCCGATCGAGGTCCGCGCTTTAGGCACCATGCTTAACACAATAACGTGCTGGGCAACAAATCTCATTAGCTCGTCGACCTTTTTGTCATTACTCAAGGGCGCGACGCCTAGCGGTGCTTTCGCATATTACGCCGGTATTGGCTTTACCGGTTGGCTTCTGATCCTCTTCTGCTTCCCAGAGGTTAAGGGAATGCCCCTTGAGGAAATCAGGCACGTCTTCGAGAATGGGTTTGGTGTTCGCAAAGCAGCAGCGCTTCAGAAAGCGGCTGCTTCTCAGCGCCGAGATGAGGCAGTGGCAGTATAGATCTATTTTACGCTTCTATAGCATCGTATTATCTTTATACTAGATGGTAATACCTCTTCCGAATTCTCGGCCGTATTTGACATATATGCTCAAGGCTTTCAGCAAATAGTTAGGTTTGCGGGCGAGAAAATATAACCAAAGTTTATTTCTGACATTAAAATCACTCTAGGTTATTTATTCATTAATAAACTCATTGAATATAGCATTGATTGACTGGCCCTAGGCGTAACCTCAGGTTTGGAAGAGCAAGATAGATGCTATTGCACCACATATTGAGATTTGCCGGTTAGTGATAATAGGCATATAGAATGACTTACAAGCTGTCCAGCTCAGCCCGCTCAATTAAGCTAATTGCAAGCATGTCTTATACGAGCTTCCCTATCCTTAATAAATTAGAACTAAATCCATGCTTCATGATCTCATATCTAACGGCCACTTGTTGCTGGTTTCATTTTAATAGTAGACCGATCCAATGAAATACTTAAGACGGTGCAATATTAATGCATATGCGCTCTGGTGATCTCCCGGTCGTCTAGACAAGGGGTAACTAGACTACTTAAGTACCAACTTCGTACATGATTGCCTAATCCGGATTTATTTACCGATTTGTTGAAAAGTGGCAATTAATTCCGGGTTGGGGACCACTACATGCAACTCTATGTACGTGCATCCAACCCATCTGTCTTCCTCTCCAACCTAGCAATGAGTGTAGGCACGGAGAGCTTCGGGCCCAGAAAACGAGACTTTCCATCTTAGTTATTACCTTGATGATACATTGAGGAAAGAACTGTCATGATCGAGAGGACCCCAATAATTCGGAAATCCTTCTACGATTGGGGTAATCCCCACGACCCGCGTCCCACACGGTCCACTGCCACATGCTCCACCGATTCACTATCGTGACTGTGTTACAGCGTGAAGATACGGACGGCTTGAATTCTAGAATCGATATACCATCGCTCCCGATGGCCACGAGAGCAATCTAGGGTAATGCTCCGCACCGTGTGCTGAGTATGGCTTGTTTGAGTCGAGGAAAGGCGGTGTCGCAGAATAGCTCCGGTCCACGGGAGGCTTCTTGAACGAGTAGCATGGTCTGTATAAAGTACGAACTGTCCTACGTATTCAGAGTTGCCGTTTCGTTGTTCTTCTTCGCCCCTCCCTCATAATCTAACCTATATTCGTCTTTCTCCTTCAAAATGGCTGTTCAGAAACTGAAAGTCGGAGTCGCAGGCCTCGGCCGCATGGGCAAACGACATGCCGTAAACTTTCTACACCGCACTCCCCGTGCTGAGGTAGTTGCCGCATTCACACCTGACGAGTCCGAGCAGGCGTGGGCAAGGGCCAACCTAGAGCCTCATGGTGTGACTATATACTCCAACTACGACGAGATGCTCAAACACACAGGCATCCAAGCCGTCGTGATTGCCACTGCAACTAAAGTCCACGCTGAAGAGGCTCTTGCAGCTATTGAAAAGGATCTCCATGTGCTGTGCGAGAAGCCCATATCCCTCAGCATTGACACGGTACGTATGGAGGAGATGGGCATTTCATAGGCTTTTGTCTTCATTACTGACAAGACAGCACTCTGTATAGTGCAAAGAGGTCATACAGGCTGCCAAGGCGAAACCTCACCTCAAGGTCATGTGTGGGTTCTCACGACGCTTCGACGCCTCGTATAGGGATGCCTACGAGAAAGCGGAAGCCGGAATCATCGGCCGCCCTACTATCATCCGATCCCAGACCTGCGACAAGTACGACCCTAGCGGCTTCTTCGTCCAATATGCCGCACACAGTGGTGGTTGCTTCAGTGATATGAGCGGTGCGTATGAAAGAAAGGACCCAGGTGTTATGGCTTAGTCGGGGGTGCTGACGATAAGTAAACTTCTAGTACACGACATTGATCTTACTCTCTGGTTCTTTGGTGAAGACATCGCAGTAAAGTCTGTTTCGGCAGCGGGTGTTGTTGCCGTCGCCCCGGGACTGAAGGAGCACGACGACTTTGACAATGCCGTCGGTATCGTCGAGTTTCACGGGGGCCGGGTTGCGTACTACTACTGCTCCCGAATGATGGCCCACGGCCAAGAGGACACGACCGAAATCATCGGGACAAGTGGCAAGCTTACGGTCAACGGCAACCCCCAATCCAATTTCGTGAACACATACACCGAAAAGGGCATCACTCGGGAGGTTCCGCCTCACTACTACGGCCGGTTCGAGTATGCGTTCGTCGCGGTGAGTCACTCTATTCAATATCGCCTTTCCTAGGTTGATCGTCAGTTTAACTAATAGCACGATTGGTGTAGGAGGCCAACGAATTCACAGACGCCGCCCTCGATGGCAGCAAATTACCACTTAAGATGACCAGCGCGCTTCGTGCTGTTGAGATAGGGTCTTACCTCCAAGAAGCACTAAGGTCTGGGAAGAAGTTGTATTTTGATGAACTTGGCAACCGCGTTGAAAGGGCCACGCTGTAATTTGAGCTTGTAGGCGGATTATGGGTAGGCACCAAGTAGCTAGATCCTGCCACCTACTAGAAAGTTCGCATAGAATGCCAACCTATTCGTTATCATAACCTTCGAATTTCTGAGCAATTAATATTGAATGCTATGGTTTACATCTACCCAAAGCCTGTACTGTAGTTTCGTCAGGTAAGGCGTACGCTACGTGTTTTAGGGGGGGGAAATAGAGCGTACAGCAGTGTGTAGTTAGGCACTTATACGACCGCTACTAACCCGTCGTGGCCTAGATGACCTCTTAGTCCATGGGCTTAATCGCTCGCACCGCCTCACTAGATAGTACAAATTTAGACTCGTATTCTAGGTCGTGTTCTATCATACTTACGTAAAACGGATAAGTAGACCCTCTGTTGAAACACCCTTAAAGACCCGCAACGAGGACGCGAAGAAAACGAGGCAGTGAGAGATCCGACGATGATCACAACGTCTACCATGGAATCCAACTCTCAGCAAATGGAACCATAACTATGCGCCTGCACATCGCGGCTTTTGCTGCTCTTGCGTCACCAGCGCTGGCAGCATACGTGCAATGGCAGTATTGCAATGGGTACAGTGGCAATACTGACCTCGTACCGGAGGGACTAAGCGCCTATATTGAACGGCACGACTCGACAACTCATATGGATTTTCGAATGCTGGAGCGGACGACTCGGGATAACTGCAACTCCATATCATCGGACCTGAACGCAACTATTAATATCACATTGCTAGGAAGATCGGCTACATATTCTGTGGCGGCCCAGACGACATGTTCGGCAGCGCGATGGTCTCACAATGAGTACAACAAACTGAACAGGCTAGGCGTCACGCTCTCTACGGACGTCGATATTCTCTACCCGCTGTCAACGTTTCATGTCGATCTCCGCTTATTAGGACGAAATCCCGCGGATGAGATTGAATGTATATCAGCCGACGTCACCCCGGAGTTCTCTGCGATGACGAAGATGACCCTGCGCTTGGTTCCGGTCGTCGCTTTCCTCCTCGTGCTCATTATTGGGTGCTTGCGGTCTATTTTCGACGTACCGGATGACATACCAGGAGACCACGATAGTCCCGCGCGGCTTAGAGGCCGATCCGTGTTTCCTGGAGTCAGCGACTGTCTTTACCACTTGCAGTTCGTCTTCCTCACTGGTGCGCTAAGTCTCCGATACCCTGGCTTCTACCAGCCTGCGGTCAGCTATCTGAATTGGTTCTCGCTCCTCACCAATTCGAATGCACTTACTAAAGGTATTACGTACCCGAGCGTCTCAGATGGCATCTACGAGATCAATGGCACGTATGGCGGCACATACGGCTTGGAANTCATGACCCAGATTGTTGGAGCCCCCATGACTATGGATCTCTGGGTTAATATGGTCATCTTGATAATCTTGATTTCCGTTGTGATTGCCGTGTTGTTGGAAATAAATTGGTTCCTCAATCGAAATCGGCAATCCCGGTCTCAGGAAGAACAGCAAGAGTACACCGGCTTCAGGCGGGTGGCAAGTCAAGTGTTGAGATCGGTCCTGTCATACTTCCTCTTACCGATTATTGCGCTTTCGGCGTACCAACTTGATCATGCGAGCATTCTACCCGCCTATCACACCTCGTTAGCTGTGGGATTGATTGTCGTCATTGTCCTAGCCTTTCTCTGGCTCTTACAACAACTTCCGGTGCGAAACCTTGGCGTGCTAATAGTCGATCGTTCCAAGGCCTACCGGCCAATATCAAGCACAACGTACGGAGATGACTCCTTCGTCCTAAGCTTCTTTGTTCTAACATTTATCCGTGGGATCGCCATTGGCGGATTGCAACTCGCCTCCGTGGCACAGCTTGCAGTACTTATAGTATCTGAGGTAATTTCTGTCGTCTGTATTGTCGCATTCAGTCCAGATTCAATCGTCTCAACAAGTTCTACTTGCACTGTTAGCAGGCTGGCCACCTTATTGTTGATGATTGCTTTCCTGCCCGGATTAGCCGGTCTTCCCACCAAAAGCATCATAGGATACATACTCCTATTCCAACAGACGATAGTTTTGCTCTTCGTGATTCTGTTTCCGAGTATCTATCGGCTTGTTGAACTTTGTAGGAGCACGAGGACAGCTGAAGATGTGCCGGTAAGTAACACTGAATAGGAGGGCCTACTAGCTTTAACATTTTCCGTTATAGGTTTATACTCTTCGTCAACTCCGCCGACGCCGAACCCGCAACAGCATAAATCAGGAGCAGTATCCTGATACGATTTCTCACGAAAGTGATGCTGAGAGTAGGCCCAACACAGCGCCTATACCAGCTCCAATGCATATAGACCGGCTTCGTGACCCTAGAATCGACACACTGTCCATTTCATCACGCTATTATCGGCCTCCGAGAAGCTCCTCTCATGGCACTTCCACGCCCAGGCTGACTTTGCAGCCCGTGAGACGATCGACACCATCCCCATCGGTCGACACAGGAAGCGAGATCAATAGAGACCTTGACAGTCCCGAACCGGATTCCTCCGCGCAATCATTGTCGTCGAGATCCACAACCCCCAACTTGTCGGATTCAGCATCTTCCACACAAACACCACTTGGCCCACGTTGGGGCGACTACTCATTTCGGGAAGTGGATCTGGTTTATGGCAGACCGCCAGACCAGAGTTCCTACGGGGAGCCAATAGACTCGGATAGGCGGCCACACAAACGCCACGTGTCGAATAGGAGTATATTTTCCATTTTCTTAGATCGGCCTGGCTCCAAACAGAGGGGGTTTGAAGTTGACAGGCCACGAAATTCCTCCTAGCTTACTCACCCAGTCTGTAACTTTTGGGAGGACACATACCCCTTGGTGCAATAATACGCTTGGGGATTGGCTGGGCCGGCCTCACACTGTATAAAACACAATAAGATAGATTAGAATAGACGGATGTCCTGAAACCCGAGCCTTCCGGTTCGTTTTCGCATTAGATCTACAACTACATCGCTTCGGATATCCTGGCGTCAAACGAATTAAAATGGGGACGCGGTACAATAATTACGATACAGTTAGCCATATCAAGCGCCAATTTTTTTGGGAGATGCCTTTCTCTTATTCGGAGATGGAACTAAACCTAACATGGGTATAGCTCCTCCACTCCCCCCACATGCTCTTAGCCTAACCATATTTGTATGGAAGATGGAGCCCTGAAGGGGCTTCTTGCAGCAACACCCATGTTAGAACCGGAAGTCGGTTTAAATTTACGGTCGGAAACATACCTATAGGGGCCTACAGGGCCTATACTACCCTTTTTAGTGGTTGTAGTGCCCTATAAATTTTAGTGTTAGGCTATGCTAGGCGCCTACCTCCTGCGTAAGCCACCACCAGCCACCACCGCTACAATTCTCTAGGTAGCAACCTACAGGCTAGGTGTGTAGCATTTTAAAACTGCGACTTATAGGTACATTCATTTAAGTTGTAATCCTTACTAATATTTTGTACCTATAAGTAGGTAGGAGCTTTACCAAACCTACCTAGGTAGGCAGGCCTTGGGCTTACTGTGTAGTTAACTGTTGTTTTCTGTTCTTCCCAGCGATTACATCAGGTATGTTTCACTTCCCTTACAAATTTGGTAGGATCTGCATCTTTTGAAGTGAATAGGTGGGGGACGTCCAGAATAGGTTTAGTTCCATCTCCGAATAAGAGAAAGGCATCTCCCAAAAAAAATTGGCGATATCAAGGGATGGCTTTAAAGGGGGCACCGATCTTGAATAATAATTATACACCTCTTATGCTTTAAGAGATATCACCCTGGTTTAAGACCTTGTCTCGCTTTATGACGGCCCCCGAGCGGAGCTGTCAGTACCGAGTCTGATAAGTCCGCCGCGTCTTTGAGGACTAGGCGGTCATATCAGTGAAAGTGACAGTAACGCCATAGTTAACGGTCGCACTTAGTTAGCGGGTAGACGTACTCATAAGCCGCGCCTAATCGTCTAAGTACCTAGGTAATCAAGCTCATCAACTAGGTAGCCCCCCCTGGGTCTCCTCGGACATATGCAATAGTACCATTACGTTACGTGGTTATGCACCTAGTTACTAGACCTGAAGGACTATAGTATTTTAAGCACAGAGTTAGCAATTTAGTAGTATTATGAATAGCAGCCTCCCAGGGCGAATATAAAAGAAATAAATACAGGACGTGGGAGTAATAGTTTAGTACACATATACCTCCCTCATAATCTAGAGCTTCTTTTATGAGGCTGCGCCGGCCTTTTCTTTTAGCGTATGAGAATCTGTGATATCTTCTGATCTTACATCCTCCGACCCCGATTGAGTTTGTAACACATCATTCCCCGGTACCTTTCGATCTTCATCACGAGTCTCACCATTAACGCTCGCCTTCATTGAGCCCCATCTAGTAAATACAGCACCGATCGAGGACGTGGCACTCAATGCTAGTGAGATATACAATGTCACAAGGAGGGACTTGCTGTAACTCTGCCTTGCCGAGGCCTGCTCGTCAGGGGGGAAGGTCGATAGGAAATCACCCGCCCCAGTCCCCGCGATGTTGGGGAGGTCCGCGCCGGGAGAAACCGACGAGAGATTTCGGCGCAACTCGCCTTGGAAGATACTTTGAGCGACGGCAACGAAGACCGAGGCGCTCAAATTTTGTAGTAAAGTGACCAGAGTCACCCCGATTGGAACATCCCCGGGTTCAAGCACAGTCTGGACAACGTAACTAGGCTGGCCAAACCCGAACCCAACTCCGAACCCGTAAAGAAGCTGGTAACCAACTATGTGAGCTATATTGGAGCTCAAATTGAGTGTCGTGAGCAGCGCAGACCCGACGACGGCGAGGATAGTACCAACAACCATTCCCGGATTGTAATAGCCTATAGCGCTGGTCACGCCACCAGCAATCACGGAAGCGACAACGTAGCCCGCGATGAGCGGGATGAGAAGAATACCAGCAGACAAGGCCGAGTCACCGCGCAACGCCTGGAACCAAACTGGGAGATATAAGATCGCGACATAAACGCCACCCGTGATAGAAACAGCATAGCTTCCGGCGAACCAGATGTCGCGGTTTTTTGCCACGTTCGACGGTATCGTACTCGCTTTGCCCAGGAAAGACGTTGTCTGGGTGACGAAGAAGACAATGGCTAGGACTCCAAACACAACAAGTAGCGCAATGATGCGTCCGTCGTTCCAGGGATAGGTAGACCCTCCCCACTGAAGAGCAATCAGTAAGGATATGAGCGACGCAACGAGAGACACTGTTCCTGGAAGGTCAAGCTCAATGAGCTTCCCAAGGGCCGTCGTGGATTGGCTAATACCATCCTGTCGGGGTAACTTCACAAGCACCGCGCACACGAGAATCGTCACGGCGCCGATCGGAAGGTTGATACCGAAACACCATCTCCATGTCGCACGGTCGGTTAACGCACCGCCGATAAAGGGGCCGATAATTGCGGCAAGACCGAAGGCGCCCGACATGATGCCCAGATATCCGGCACGCTTCGAGAGTGGGATTAGTTTCGTCGTAATCAAAACACCCCCAGAGAAGATGCCGGCAGCACCCAGCCCAGCAATAGCCCTCCCAACAATTAAGGCTATTGAGTTGGGTGCTACAGTGCAGATCAAGGATCCGACCTCGAAGAGCGCAATCGCCCCCAAGTACACAAGCTTGATAGAAAATAAAGAGTATAGCTTTCCATAGAATAGTTGGAAACTACTGAGTGTCAAGAGATAGGCGTTTGACCACCACGATATGTCTGTCAACGCGCCAACTAGAGAACTCGGAGTTAGTCATTTCTATCTTGAGTATTATTAGGAGAATCTTGGGAGTTTTTAGGCACAGCTTTCACCAAAAGGGAAAGCCTCTGCTCTAGACACCGCCGCAAAGGGAAGAAAATAGCTCTGAGAAATCCTTACACTCATCGCTGATGATGGGAGTTGCAGTCGCCAGAATAGTTTGATCCTGGATTTTATGTTAACTACCTTTTCGAGCTAGGAAGGGGTATAAAGGCAGCATGTCTATTTCTACGATACAAGTAGCTTGAAGGTCAACAACATAGACAATTCACTCACCATGCCCGTAAGAACGACCGCTAAACAGAGGCCGATCATGATCAAAAACAGCCGGCGAGTGCCGGGCTGGTCCGGGGACTCAGCAGTAAACTGCCGTAACGACATAGTGTCTCATGCCTGCTATTGGGCGTTGAGATGTAGTGCAAGTTGGTCAAAAGGTAGTGTTCTGAGACCGAATCTCGTAAGGTGAGGCCTAACTCCTAAGGACCTCCCAACGGTACAATGGAACGAGTAAGTGTTGTTGAAAGAGATCTTAGCGCGGCAAACAGCGAAGAGGAGCATGCATATCCGGTGCTTAGCGAGAGTCTCAGCCACATCGCACAGTGTCCAGATCTCGGTTCTTTATGTAGGCCAAAGGGACGTCATAGGAATTCGGGATAGGCAGGGTAACATGAGCGATCTTATGATCAATCACAAGCCACCACCTATGCATCACTTTTCAATATTGTGGTCCAACATGTCTGGCTACAGTTCTCAAGTAGCAGCCAGGCTATCGTAGTCCATGTCGCCTGCATGAAACACTGTCTTTTATTTGGTTGTGTACATGAAGACACTTGGCCTTTTTTCTTAAAAAAAAAAGGGGGGGGGGGGGGGGTTTATAAATAAAGGGGAAAAGTAACGGAAGTTACACCTAGATTATGTAACTAGCCTCCCTCCAGTCTAGTGTACTCGAGAATCTCTATTCCTTTGTCCACTTTGGTCATACCTGTCTACAGAATCTCGAGGTGACTCTTTGCCCGCTTAACTTCGACCTGCCTCTTGCATCATACTACATACTTTATCAATGGAGGGCTTCATTGACGTAGCAGTAATTGGAGGCGGCCCGGCCGGCCTTACAGCAGCTGCCACGCTCGCCCGTCAGTTACACACAGCAGTGGTGTTTGATTCGAAGTCTTATCGAAACGCCAAGGCCTCCTCCATGCACATGGTCCCAGGTTGGGAGAACAAGAACCCTCAAGAATTCCGCTCAACCACCAAATCTGATATTCAATCGAATTACTCGTCCATTCAATTCGCCGATGTCGCAGTCACGAAGATCGAGAAGAAGAGCGATGCTCACTTCATTGTCTCGGATGCTACAGGCAAAGAATGGAACTTCCGAAAGATTATCCTCGCTGTGGGCACATCTGATACCTTTCCGGACATTGAGGGATATGCAGAATTATGGACAAAGCGCATGTAAGCATACAAACGGATACTCATTAGGCAAGACGGATCTCTGACATGATATTGTTAAGCTTCCACTGCCTTTTTTGCCACGGCTACGAGGATAGGGATGCACCATCTGTGGGCGTGTTGGGGATCCTCCCCGTTGTCGTCGCTCCACTGGTTGTCCATATGGCAGAGAACGCAGCCCAGCTGAGTGAGATAGTCACAGTCTACACTCACGGCAATGAGAAACTTACAGCCGAGTTGAACCCCATTGCTGATCCTAAGTTCGAGAAGTTCAAGATCGAGTCTCGCAAGATCAAGCGCTTCATTAATAACGAAGGCAGTGGCTCGGTTACGGTTGAACTCGATGATGGCACTAAGAAGGAGGAAAGGTTCCTGGTGCATAACCCTGTTACAAGTGTGCAAGGTCCATTTGTCGGCCAACTTGAGATCGCTCTTACAGATATCGGGGATATCAAGGCCGATGCTCCCATGCACCAAACCAGTGTTTGCGGGGTCTTCGCCGCCGGAGACTGCATCACACCCTACAAGGTTATTCCTGGTGCTATTTCAAGCGGTTGCAATGCCGCAGTAGCCGCCAGTGCTCAACTTCAGGCTGAGAAGTATGGACAACCCTCAATGGTCTAGATTGGATATCGAGAGCTATATTTGAAGTTCTGGGATGGGGCCGACGATTTGACAACGCCACGTTTCCCTATTTTACAACACCTGCCTAAGGGGATACTGTTCATTCGCTAGTATTGAGGGTAGGAATTAGAGATTTATTCTCTACATTTGGTAAACCTAAGAATAGCGTAGTTTCCCGCGTATTTTAGGAACGATATTTAATGCATGAGATGCCCACACATAGTCCTATTCGATTGGGTGAGTGGGCGATGGCCTACGCCAGCCCACCTCAATAAGGACCATAGATCATTCTCAGGAGCAAATCCCACATTCGCTATCCAACAATTCGCCATGTGCCATCACAGGAATGGTTTAGGATTAATGGTTCTTCGTAGAAAGACCCCGGATAACGGTGGTACAAGTGATGACGGCTCTGTGCACGTACACTCGGTTCTTATAATCAATCCTGGCCTTAAGCAGCCTATTCCACTTTAGCCTCCACCCCTAAACAAATAGCAGGATTGAATATATGCTGTTTCCTGGTTACAACGGCAATTACCACCTGGGTCTCATCATACTCCTTTTCCGAATTGTCCAGAGAGTTAGGACACATATGTTCACAAACCCTCGGGTGCCCGTTGTGCGCTAGGATTCTCCTTGGGCATAAATATGTTTTTTGAACTTGTTGTAAAAAGGAAAATTCCAATCTCTGAGCTGCTGTGACCGAATAGGAGTGTCCTTTAAGATGTTCAGCTTTGATAGGGCCGAGAACATCCAGGCTATATCGAGTCTTAACAGCCTCAAGGTAACGCTGGTTGCGAATCCAATTCTCGAGCTGTGTAATCCCAAAGTACTGAGCTTCGCCGAGGAGAGCTGAGTATCTGGCGTAGTCATAAGTCCCCGCGGCGGGGTCGAAGAACAATGGGTAATTTCCAGATCGTAAATAGCGGAGTATGTCTACAAACAATTCCGGGTCGGAATCGATGAAGTAAGAGCCATCGTCGCTCTGATTGCTCCATCGACCGGAAAACAAGGCAGAGAAGTAGGCACTTTCGCCCATCAGTGTGTCTTTTGTCGTGCTGAATTGTCGTTCGCCCACTTGTAGTCTGACGCGGTTCTCCATCTCGTTCATGATGAGCCCGATGACTAATGGCTTCTAGGTGTATTCGGCAAGGGGTTAGATAGCGACGTAGAGTCTGGGAGACGTGTAAGACAACAACAAGTCTCACCACAATAGGGAAACTTGTTATGAAGTCGTTATATAGCATAACTAAAATTCTAGCAGTCGTGCTAGACGTTATTAAAAAAATTTCTTTCTTTGCTTGTTTGCTTTAACCGGCAATTAATTAGATAAACGAAGACTAGATAGATGCCAGGCCTAACCCGTTTTCTAATACTTACGCGCTTTCTACTGAGAATGCAAACATAGGGACTCGCTAGAGCCACCGCCCACTTTGTGGCCCAGTTCCCTTCACGGGCCACCATTCGGATCGTGATTTTTGGTCCAATATCCATGCCATCACTCAATTTTCCAACGCAGGAGGCACAACAAAAAAGAGAGAAAAAATACCACATAATTACATTTGAAAATAGTAATCCACATCGGGTGTGGGGGGTTTCAAAATTTACGACCTGATCCTGTGTGGTGCCCCCTATTTAGATACGAATGTCAAAGTGTTAGTATCTAGAAATGGAAGTTCTATTGGGCCTGTTCTACCAGGCCTTTGCATCATAAAGCTTGGCCAAAAATAATATTTTGTGTTTGCTTATGGTAGAACCTACAACCCTTGGTGTCAGGTACTGAAGCGGCTCGTGTATTTGAACGATGCCCGCACTCTGGAGACCTGGCCATAGTCACAGGGCACTTCCAGAGATTTGTAGCAGTAATGAATGGGGTGAATTCTCCATAAGAGAGACACCGGAGGTGTCTCCCCCAGGGGCATGCTAGATAGGAAAAAGCTACGAAACTAGAACTAAAACCCTTTTCCTTTTATAGCAGAAGAAAATAAATTCTTCCTTACCTAATCAACTGGACCCCCCCCCCCCCCCCCCCATGGGGTCTACCCACTCGCACTAACACAGTACCTGAACGCGGCCAGAGTTTTTAAACCCGCCCGCCGGGCCGCCTAACCTCCTAAGCCACGTGGTCGATAGAGTTAATGATTGACAGACTTCAGGTGTGTGAGACGCATGCCTTCTATATTAGTCCGTATTGACCGTGTACGTTAGGTGGCTTTAATTTGTGGCTTCAGCTGAGTGCAGCGCTCTTATCAAAGGTCCAACAATTCCACCCAACCAGGACAGCTCTAATCGACCGAATGCATGATTAGCCTATTATAGCATGCCTGGTTTTTGCATTTCCGATAGGAATCCGACCTTCCCACGTTAACTTGAAGTATCCTACACTTTCTACATCTAACAGAAATCCGGGCTAAACACTACCGGTTATGCTTCAAATACCTTAATAAAAGCCGAGCTAAATACAAAATCGCCCCGGTTAGCTAGATAACTACGCAGGAAGCTACACGATTGGTGCCTAATTCTTAGTTAGTAATCCAGGCGACTATGCATTCTAAAATCCTACATTTCCAACCCCGCATCCGTCATGCGAGGTATTTGGCCGTAACATGCGTACTGAGAGCCTGCAGCTGGAAGCACCAATAGAACGTAGAGACGTGGAAAAAGGATATCACGAGTTAACCGATGCTCTAATACCGAACCTTGTAAAGATAATCTAGCTTTGCCACACGTACAGAATAGCGGATATGGGGGATGGTTATTGGCCGCGCCCATGCGCCTATGTTGTACACCCTCCCTTCGTACTGAGTTCGCAAGGTAATATTCCCTTCTCGCAGCTTTAGTTTTGTATAGAGCTCTACACCTACTATTACAGATTATGCGTATTGAGAACGCATGTATTGCGCCTAAAGTTGAGATTTGTGCTTCGTAACACGAATGTCGACGCGGGACATAAGCATGTCATGGTGACCTGTAAAGGTTGTTATAGACGGGGACCGCATTTGGTCTTCCCCATTCCTTACATAAGCCCTTTCTGCCTTCACGAACCTCGGTTATGCCTCGACTGTGTCCAAAAAAATATTGAATTGACAGTAGAGCAACAACGCGCCAAGTTCATTTCATGTCCCGAATGCGGTACACAACTCGACGATAACGATATCTTTCGGCTCACGAATGATGGGCTCTACGAAAGGTCAGATCTTGACAATAAGCTAACTTGGATTACCATAATTTACGTATGAATCTGATGCTAACCCAGGCTCATAACACAGATGCCGGGTATTTGAACACTTAGCCGAGGAACTTGAGTGCATCATCTGTGTCGAGAATATTCCACGAAGAGGTTTCCCTAAATCTGCTATATCACCCGTGTGTACACACGAGGCCCAATGCTGTCTTAAGTGCCTTTCTACACACCTCACGTCCCAGCTGGAGTCCAATGGCCCTAAATCTTTCACTTGTCCTGAGTGCCGAGGGGCGCTTCCGTACGCATCGATACAACAATATGCATCGCCAGAAACGTTTACTCGATACGACAAAGTGCTCGCGCGTAATGGACTAGCTGAGGAACCTAATTTTTGTTGGTGTACGGCTGGATGCGGCTCGGGTCAACTGCATCTCGAAGGCCGAGAAAACCCTCTAATGATATGCACCAACTGTGGTGGCAAGACCTGCTTCACCCATCAATCTCCATGGCACGATGGCCTGACCTGTCGCGAGTTTGACAAATCCGATGCCACTACCACAGCCAGTGATAGCCGAGAAACCGAACCACCTGAAACGAGATCGCTCCGCAGCAAACTTAGCCTTTTATTAGGTAGACGCAAGCGGATATGCATCGGCGGAGTAACCCGCGTAGAGAGTAACCAAGAGTATAGAGACCGACTACTTGCGGAGAAAATAACGAAGGAAGAACATTATCAAGAGCGCAAGAGACAAAAAGGTATCGAAGAAGCAGAAAGACTAAACAGACTACAAATGCAAGAAGCTCAGGAGAGGATGCAAGCTCTGGAGAGGAGGCAGGCGCAGGAGCGTAGAGCTCAAGAAGAGGCACAGAGGTTGAGGCAAGTAGAGGAACGTAGAGCCCGAGAGGAAGAAACCCAAAGACGGAAGCAACTTGAAGATCGACAGAGAAAGAGAGCAGAGGAAGCCGCCAGCGAGAGCGCTTTGCGTACTATATCAAAGCTCTGTCCAAAGGACTGTGGAGCTCGCATACAAAAAACCGAAGGGTGTGACCATATGAAATGTAAGCCTTCCTTAATTTTCCCTCTACATATTCCTCCTAAGAGAAAATAACATATATAAGAGAGAGACTGACGATCCTTTAGGCCGTCAATGCGGCCATGAGTTCTGTTGGCTATGCTTCGCAGACTGGGGCCCGATTAGAAGTAAAGGCAACCACTATCATAGATCTTCCTGCCGGTACCATTCATCAAAGCTTTGAGTACAGCGAGGTTGTAAGTGTTGCAACCAACCAATCAGGTCTATGTTCTAAGGATAGAGTTAGCCGTGTCAGCTAACTGAGCACTTATATCACGTGGTAGGACCGTGATTGCGGTGCCGTAAGCAAGTTATCACGACTTAACAACTACCGAGTAACTATTCTTCTTTACCACGCTAATTAAGGAGGCCAAAGCCACGATTCATATTACATATTGTAACACCTTTCCACAGGCTAAGATCTCGATTTTGGCATAATACCAAGCATTTATTTCATCAGAACCTACAAGTCTCCTCTCTTAACTATACTAGAATATTCGCTGCTAGCTCCATGATCGGATACGCGTCGCCATCCTGAGGCCGTGATGTGACGCCCCCGGTGCATTCCATCTTGTACCGGAACAACATGTTCATGACTAGAATATTGATACCATCGGCGGCAAAGAGTCGTCTAGGACACTGCGAGATAGCTGGTCATCAATCATTCATTCGTTACTTCGAGGCATTACACAAATACTATCTAGTTCTTGTACGTAGCATGGTTTCGAGACGAACACCTGAAGAGAAATCCAGAGGTAGGTTAGTGGGATTTCCTCACCTCTGTCACGGGTATGTAGATGACTAGGTAAGTACATAGGGAGGTGGGCGAAGCATAGAGCGGCAAGGACAAAAAAGTTCAAATGGACATACGGACAAGGGAGTGAAGTGAAAGTACAAGCAACCCCCTATTTTAATAATTATATACAAAGAGGGAGTGGTGCGCGTCGAACTTGTCGCCATCGGCGTTCTAGATGGTTGGACGGTCCGTTTATTCATGAACCTGATGTCTATCTCGGAAGACACGCAGAGGCCGTCTTTGAATATATGGCCCTGAAGGATTAGGCGATACATCAATACCATGTTTCTCATGTCGGAGTCTTTTTCTCTCCATTTCGTTCTCTCAATAACTAAATTTACATATCTCTATCCTTTTCCGGGTATTGTTTGGGCAATATACTAGTTGATTGGGTTCAACTGCTAGGATTCTCTCGCCAAGCTATCGGGAATGGCGACGTAGCTAATGGCCTATTGACTGGTCTTGTCTTCCATCCCACCCAAAGTCTAGTTTAATTCCCACTCGATCTCTACGAGTAGGTATAGATAGCATACAGACCAGATTCTTGCGGCTGCCGGACGTATTCTTAATTTTCTGGGCACGCGCCGCGCGAAAGCGCTCTAGCCGTACGAGCCTGAGGACCTTGCTGACGCGTGTCCGGAGACGGGAAATATTAGTCTTGATACCACCGTACTCCGATATGCCGTACCCGCCGTGCGGCGAGAAGATGGCCTGGATGCACGTCGGCATGAAAAAGTCATCTCGAGCCTAGTAAGGCGCTAAGAGCATCGAATGATATTAGCAGTTGCTGTGGTTAGCTTATGGCCTTCGATGGCGTGCAAGATGACGCGATTCCAGACGAACAGGATTCGCTACATCGTTATATTGGGCACGAACTCCCTATACACCGCCACGCACTTGTCTTTAACAACAAGTGTGAACTGGGTCAGCACCCAAGTATACAAGCCGGATGGCTGAGATGATGTGGTCGCTAAGGAGAAACCCGCCAGCATTGTTTAGACGTGGTTCACAACACATCCTTACTGATCCCCAGCCAGCAAAGTCAGCAACGCTGACTCAGCACCCCTAGGTGAACCGGTAATATTAGACAAGCGGTCTGTTCTCCTAGTAATACCAGCTACATAGATGTATTCTATAATGTGTGAAAGGGTTAACTGGGGTCGTTTATGCGTAGGCTATCACACGCTCCGACTATACCCCCGCCAAGGATTCTAATCCTACGTAAGATAGGTCTTAGATACAGCTAGTTTCTACACCCCCTATCGCGTTAGTCCCGTGGGCTTTCGACGGGGGTACAAGTGGATAGCATTTGCCGAGGCCGGGGTCTTGGCCTACGGAACGCGTGAAGTGGATTTAAACGTGTTTGACCTCTCACGCTAGCGACGAACGACCAACAAAAGTATAATGGCGGTACGTATCCGAGCTCATTACTAGTAAATGGGGCGCTCGGTAGGTGATGTACAGTGCTCAACGAAATCTAACTCTGGAAGCACCTATGTTACTTTCTACCGATAGCCGATACGCGAGAAGATTTTCGTATCGTAAAATTATCACTGTACGTACGGAGTACACTACCTACCTCAATACTCGTGGAATCAGCTCTAGGTATTTGCTATATTCCTCCAAAGTTTGGCATTCAGCTGCCCTATATATCTCCAGGGAAGGCATGAAGTCATATCACAACATAGCTCTGAGGCTAAAGGGAGAAGGAACATAATCAATCCAGCAATGTTGAGTAGTTAGTTACAGTCATATATTAGGCCTGTGCAGTCTAATCGCGGACAGTGTAATCGCCTGCGTGGGACTGGATAAAGTGGCTAGTCTATTCCATGGATCGCTTCAATGCTTGCCACAAGAAGTCCAAACTCCCTTACCGAGCCACGTTGGGCATATATCCCCTTCCTCGCATTCCAACTCCTTGTCCTCGTGCAGCACGTGATTGAGAAGAACCATCTCACAATGCTTGATGTGGTTCACTGATCGCAGATAGCTATCAGTCGGACCATGTTCCAAGAGTGCCTTGTGCATCTTCTTCATCATATACTATCGGCAAACAGTCAGGGCTCAAGTATCATGATATATGGAAGGACAGCTCTTACCGTGCAGTGCAGGTAGTGATACTTGTTCTGCGTGTAGAGAAGAGTGTGACCGCCGCGCATGACCTCCTTCAGAGGTACTTCGGACTCAGCCGTTAGGTTGATATTCGTGTGATATGAGAAGTTGGTTCTGTCCATGAAGTCTGCGAGGAGGTCGCCGTCGAAGCACTCGGGGCGAGTCCAGACCCAGCCGGCGGGGTCAAAGATGCATCCAAGCGACCGTGCTTCCTCAGGAGTGTGCTTCCCACCACAGTCGCCGTAGTCCTTGCTCTCGCGCTTTGATATATCATGAACTGCGAAAGATATGTAGAGAAGTGTGGCAATGAAGAAGAGGATGAGTACACTAGAGGCAGCTTTGCGGAAGAGTTGGGTTACCCTAGCGCGACGACTACTGAGGGTATCGCGTATCCCCTGTGTAAGGGGGTATCTCATCTCCTCGTCCGCATCGAGAGACGAGTCGGACTGCGTCGAGACTTTGTCATAGCCAGCGTGATCAGCCATATTACTAACTCAAGTCTCCTGTAGGGGGCGAAGAGATGCGAGGAACTCGAGCGAAACTGCTCGTGGAAGAGCCAGACACCTTGACCTAGATGAGAACTAAGTAGTACATAGGATGGACCGTTATGTGATAGACCGGTGGCGAAGTGAAGTGGGAGGAGTCGGTGTGGCACGACTTTTCAAAATTGTGTGCCGATCTTACTATTGCGACCAGATGGTGAAGCTCGGTCACGGCAATGAGAAAGAAAACCGCCGCCTAATTTACTATATCGCGAGGATTCCGCTGCATCGAATCCTAGTGCATAGCAATATAGAGAACCGAGAAATATACCTACTTCAAAAGTGTGATAAGACTAACCTTGCATGAATCCTACGAAGTTAGTCGGCTATATCACCAGCTGAAGTAAGCGCTAGGCAGTTTCTCCCAGCTCAGTCTTGCATAATGAGGCGATACAATAGGGATTTAAAACAAACCCCAGCAGGTGTCACAAGATTGAACTTGCATCTACCCATGCGAACTGTACCTTGGATATCACGGGCCGAATACGATAATACCTGTCACAAAATGCAGATCGCTATGATATTCTTCGCGCTCCTCTACTTCGCCGAGAGAAGTACGCTTAGCGTATGGTGATTTATCTTCAACGTAACGTGACCTCGGCAACAAGTTCAGTGAGTAGATTGAAGAAGCCGTCTCCGGTCACTACCATACTAACGCACGTGTTGGGTTTAGGGAAGCACCTCGGTAATGGGTCTGCACTTCAAGCTACGGCTGTTGGATATCACTGTTGGATATCACGTGTAACAAATTGAGTAAGACGATAGACACTTATTGTTGCGCAAAAGGCTCTAGAACGCCCCCGTGAACGCTACTCTGTCTATGTGCCCATATCTCTTCGTGTGGTGCCTTGTTACATATTGCTCTGTTCCTGAACTATCATCGAATGAAGCCATCCCAACGTATGTACGTATGTAACTACTGAGTGTCGTCGGCACCATCGACAACTACATCACCAATGGAGTTCCCGGCAAAGAGCCAACGCTTCTCCTCCTCATCCGCCCCATCAACAACCACATCGCCAATGGAGTTGCCCGCGAATAGCCAACGCTTCTTAGTCTCTTCGTCGGCTGCGTCGGGAACAACGTCACCAATCGAGTTTCCTGCAAAAAGCCAACGCTTGACATCGCCCTTCTCGGTATCTAGTAACCTTCTTGTGAGACGGGGGAAACATGAAAGGAGCAATGGACACTTACCAACTGGTGCGGCGGAGACGAAGGTGGCCAGCGCAGCTAGCATAGGGAGTAGAGTGGAGGGATACATGTTGAGTTGATATGGTTTTTTATACCCGGAAGGTTGTGTCTTTGACGAGTCGAAGAGACAGAGAAGGAGAGGGAGTATGGTTGTTTAGGTGTTTGGAAGTACGGATGTTGACTTAGTCTGAAGTCAAATCATCAGTAGCTGGAGGCGAGCAGCCTTCCTTATACTTCCTTTCTGCCGTGATGTCGCGTCTGAGGGCTCTCCGTAAAAGCCCTCTCTCCACCATCATCGGTCAAAGGTCGTGCGCGTGACAAAATGTCTAGCTGGTTTGTTATGCATTAATATTGCGCCGTAATCCTACTCATTCGGCCAGAGAAGATGGGCCTTCCGAGCTGGAGGCCCTAGATGCCGATCACCTCTTGTAAGGATCAGCTAGTTCACAGTGGTGGCAAAGAACTTTGCATCGCTCAGGTCATTGGTACATGTCCTTTCATAAATGCCCCATTGTTGACATAATGGTGTAAAACCATTGGCGGACATTGAAGATAGCCTATGTAACATACAACCCGGGTATGAGGGAATTTAAGCTTACCCCTTGCCCTCCTAGCGGTGAGAGGAAAGATCTAATGTGAAAATCGCACGTATTAAAGGCGTTCGTTTAGAATACGACACGTAGGATGCGGCACGGTAAGGTGGGTAAGCGCGGGGGAAGATAACCTCGCGTCTAGAATCCGGGTCAGTATCCGAACGTGAAATTACTATTTGAAATCCATAGGCCGCTAGTACGGTAGTGTCGATCGATAGAATAGGGGTTTTCCTGATATCTCGACCTTTTTGGCTGTGCATGTCAAGTAGCTTCCAATCTTCAGTAGACTAGTCTAGCATTGTATTCGGTGAGCCAAAGAAAAGAATGGAAGAGGAAGAGAAAAATCACTTGATGAGTGCAGAAGAGGGAGGTTTCTCACGAAACTCCGTTGACTTCGACCATCCATCTGGCGATACCCGGCAGAGCCGTTTTATCTCCATAGCACGGAAGAAGGTTGCTGTCCTGCTGCAACCACCCTCCTGCAATCTTTCAGCATTCATCATCGTCATCATCGTCCAGTTTCTGTTAGTCTGGGTGCTACTTGCTAGTAGCAGGACTCGGCCATCCAACGGCTCCAGCAGTCCGCCCTTTGCGTATTGTACGTATAGACCAGTCACGAAGACGGAGTAGCTCATAGTGGTGATGAGATCAGCTAACGATGAGCAGCACCGGTGTTGAACCACATCGACCTACCATTCAGTCCAAAGCAGGTGTCTGCACAGCGTTACCACAATCAAAGCATATATGTAGACCAACCTAGCCCAGAGGTTGATGCAGCCTGGGATAGAATACAAGAGGCCATGATCTGGGGCATATCTAAAGATGATATGCGTCGGGTCGGCAAAGATCCCGGCAAATCCGTAAAGTACGATCCAGCTTGGGGCTTTGGTGACGACCTCTATATGGTCGAAGTCGATGTCTTCCATCAGATCCACTGCCTAAACGTCCTGCGCAAGAGCCTCGTGACCAACTACGACTACTACTGGGGTCGAAAATGGGGGTTTGAGCCACCCATCGATTTCAGGACGCATCTTAGGCACTGCACGTCACTGTTACTGCAGAACCTAATGTGCCATGCGGATGTCGAGGTGATCACTCATGAGTGGAATGAAGAACAGCCGTGGCCGTTTCCCGATTTCGGAGTCATGAAGCAGTGCCGCGACTTTGATGCACTGCTCCAATGGGCCGAAGCGAATACACTGCCTAATGCGCGTAGTCGGTACATGAAGCACCGGCCGCCAACGGGCTCAGTCAGGACACCGATGGAGAGTGATCCTGACAATCTGATTGGGGAAGCTACGGGCTCAAGGGGTGGTGAAGATACGCAAAGGATATGTATTAAGGATTGTTGAGAGTGAGGATATCTACTTATGTACTACAAGGCACGCAGACTGGGATGGAATGTACTGCTTCCTGTATATAGATCCGTTTAATAACATGTATTGTTGCCTAACCTGCTCTAATCCCGCAATAGCATCTAGGTGTCACAACATGTTCGTTGCATGTTAAACGAGGGTTCGTAAGCAATCAACGCGTTATGCTTCGGACCCGATTCTACCATTTATAACGCATCATTGAAAGCAGAAATCTGGGCGATGACGCCTGAGGGACGGGGAGGCGTAGACTGACTTGCGGGATCCGGCTTAACGCTACCAAGGGATACCTATTGATATTCGGCTGGTTTATCAAGGTTGATCTAGAGGCGCTGTAGATTATGGATATGGCGCCACTCATATGTAAATGCGGTATCGATATTATTCTGTAGCTACCTCAACAAAGTGGTTGGGCGGTTCGCTGCGCTCTCAAATGTTAGTAATCGTCCATGGAGGTCGCGTGCGGTAAGCTTGACTTGACGACAAAGGCAAGGCGGCGCTCTGTCTAACGGCTATTCCGCTTTCTTGGCGCCGGGGCTAAGAACAGACCTGTCTAGCCCCGCGGGTC
>JAPUUL010001299.1:0-10386 GCA_029590625.1 Lasiodiplodia mahajangana | reverse complement strand
CTCGGCCTCTACTTCTCTCTGCACCGTCATCTCATCGTGCTTTGAACCCCATAGAGACCAGAGTGCAAGACCCATGCTCTTCCTCTTTGCCTTTATTGTTAGATCGCCGGCAACCTTGCGCCTTGCAGCTAGAGCGCTCGGGGGCGGCATCTCTCCATCAAATCCCTGATATCCCGCGATCATCTCCTTGAGCCTTCTCTTGTGGACCTTGGCACGCGCGGCGCTAAAGCGGCTATCCCACTGGCGGCGGGCCTCGAGCCACTTCCTCACAGGTCCTTCTTTGATGACACCGATATCGTTAGGATCAAGGATGCACGAAGGGAGCTCAGTAGGCGGCTCGAGCGGTCTGATAATACCATG
This sequence comes from Lasiodiplodia mahajangana, assembly GCA_029590625.1. Taxonomy (NCBI): domain Eukaryota; kingdom Fungi; phylum Ascomycota; class Dothideomycetes; order Botryosphaeriales; family Botryosphaeriaceae; genus Lasiodiplodia; species Lasiodiplodia mahajangana. The sequence continues at coordinate 10,026 of JAPUUL010001299.1, read as the reverse complement.
GCGGCTCACTCGCTGTCTAATCATGTGATTCTTGAATGGTGGTAAAGGATCACCGGCTTTGCCGACCTGGGGCTGCTCAATGGCTGGCGTGTCGGCCTCTTTCTTACTCGATGCCGATGGTCCCCCAGAGTTAGAACTTGAACTGGAAATGACGGAAATCTCATCATCATCCAATATCTCGATTTCCGTCTTTTGAGCACGCGCCAGGGCCCAGGCTCCAAACTGCGCGATTGATCGATACATGTACTTGGCCGGTCGAGTGAAGCTAAGAGTGGGAGCAACATGGCACAAGTCATCCCATACCTGCAACTGAACATCGGTAGGTTTGAAGCGCGATATCTGTTCCCGTGCGGCGTCATCCATGTGAACGTCTCCAGGAGGGTATTTCTCTGGATTCGCGCACTTGTGAGCTAGGTATATCTGCTCATCTCGAAGAATCTCACCACCACCAGTCATAATGAGCAATGGCGGTAGACCGCCAAGGGAGGGCTGCATAATAGGGCTAACCATTGGATGTGATAGCAATTCGTTGGTAGCATACATCTGAACTAGGTTAGTTTGTAGAACCTGGTGCGTTGGACGTTACGAGTATCTCACCTGAATTTGGTCTTTAAGCAAGACCTCTTTCCCATCAATATGTATGCTGAGATATGTGGTTTCTGCTCGGCTGGTGATGGATTGGACACCATCCGGCTTTTTAGCCAACTCGGTGGGATCTGGCTTCACCTCTTTCGTTTTCCCCGGCTTGGTCTTCTTGTCTACTTGGTCCTTTAATGTAGCATACTCGTCGGCGTTTAACGGTGGCCAAGAGGGTGATGGCTTATGATGAAATCCGTTAGAAGGAATGTAATCCAATGGACAGTCACCGGAGAGACTTGGGAAACTATGAGTCAAATCAACCCAAGGTGAGATCAAGATTGCTCCAGCCGGAAGAGGAAGGCCGCGGTCCCTGAGGGTGACTAGCGTGCTCAACACCATACCGCCACCGGCCGAGTCTCCAGCTAGAATGATGGTTGACGGATCTTGAGTCTTGAGGAGGTACATGTATGCTGCCAGGCAGTCCTGTAGGCCGCATGGGAATGGGAATTGGGGCGCTAATCGATACCTAGGTGCGAATACTCTGGCCTTGAGCTTCCGAGCATGTCTCTGCATCTGATATCTATGCTCATCAACGCTACCGAAGTAATATCCGCCGCCGTGGATATACAACATGACCCGTTTGCCTGGATCGCCTGCGTCCATGCGTTCATGGTAGTCGGACCGCATCTCGATCCATTCGGCCTTCAGTGGGCTCTCTGGTCGTCTCCATTGCCACCAATTCACTCCGCCGACTTTCCTAACCCCCTCGGGCCCTAGTTGTTCCTGCAAAACTTTGGCTGACTCCATTAGCATTTCCTCTGGGATCTCGGCCTCCTTGACCTTCACCCATTGTGGGTGCGGAACCCATTGTGATGTGAAAGCTTGCAACTCCTCGACGGTGTGATGAGATGCGAAGGTTAGAAATGCTTTAATTAGATGTAAACCCTCATCATAGGATAGATGTGCTGTTGGTCTCTCGCGTAGAGGTTTACGGTTGAGGTACTACCAGGCTGATTAGTGTTATCTCCATCATAAGGCCCTAGCGTACCAATTGCTCTACTCCCTTTAGTGAACTGGAACAGGGCAAAAAGAGAATAATCCCAGGCCTCTAGCCATTGCGAGCCGGGAGGTGCCAACAAGTAGTAATGGGTAACACATACATGTGACAGGAAGGTCGAGAGAACAGTAGGCGTTACCGCCATAGAAACAGTAGCGGTGTTCATGGTCGCGGACTTGAGCTTCGAGGACTTTCTCTCTATCTTAGCTAGATAACTTGGTCAAGGACGGCAGATAAAAGCACTATAAAACAGAATAAAACAAAACAAACGCTCGCTTCAGCACACGATGAATGCAATTGGTAAATGAAATGGGTTGTGTTTGGAGTGAAACCAGGCTGGGACAACCTCCCTTCGACACATCCCAAACAGCGCGGTCGATATAAGGGATCTAATAAAGCCTGGCGATCTGAGTAGGAGATTAAGGGGTGATGTCATCACTAACTAGCTACGGGACAAATTAGGCCTAGCAGCATCTCGCTGATCAGATCCCTACCTGCATCAGATGTCGCTCGGTTACGTATTCCTCATTCTAGTCTCATTCCATAACAAATGAATCAAGCGCCAATCAAGTATGAATAGCAAATTACCTATAATTCCTGTCGGACAAGGTAGTGTGAAACGGAATTTTAGTCTATTCTCAACACCACAGAACTGAATGTCATCCATTGCCCCCTGAATTGCTATGTAACCGTACTTACTCAAGTTGTCTACGTACCGAAACCTGACCCGGTTAGGGAATTTCTATGACGGCCTAGACCGACCTAATTCTGCCCAACTAATCGAGCGGTAAAGACTGGCAGAATCACAAGTGAGGGTCCAGGAAAAATATGCCCCTCCATGAAAGAGCGGGTCCAGGGTGTAGAGCGAGGAACCTGGGGGAAAAAGTTAAATGATTAAATTAAGCATCATCTACCCTGGAGCATTTCACATACAGATACACCGAACCGAACACCTACAATTCAATGGCGTCGTCCTCTACAGAAGGGCCGTCACCCGGTATGTCAGCGATCGAACCAACCCTCCCGTGTTTTTCTCTTTGAACTTCATAACCACTATCGACAAATAACCCCACTATCGCACAGCATGGCATGATAAAGTCTTATTGACTAACACCTAACCTCCCAGAAACCCGGCAACAGCAATTCGAACAGAGCGTCGCGATATCCCTCCACCTATGGCAATCCCTCACCATCGCCGTACAGAACAACTGGGGCGGGCCCGACTCGTCCGACAAGCGGGACTGGCTCGCGGGTGTAATCGTCGACATGTTTCCTAGCTTCGTCGACCTAGCCGCCRTCCAGGGTAGTGGTTGGGCTTGGCTCGTCAAGGACAAAGCGGCTGGCACCCTCCAAGTTGTTACTCGAGCTAACCAGGATCCCGTAACTGGTCCCTACGTACCTCTCATGGGCATCGACGCTTGGGAGCATGCCTACTACCTGCAATATCAGAACAGGAAAGCCGAATATTTCAATGCCATCTGGAATGTCATCAACTGGAAGACCGTCGCCAGCCGCCTAGAGAAGGCCTGATTACGTAGGGTAGATCCCGGCGTCATCGTGTATGTATGTACGTGTAGTCAGCGTAAATAATAAGACTCGTGTTCCATCACGGTTCTATCCAAAAACACATTCCATTCATAACCCTATCGTGGCGGATAGCGATGTTCTATGCCATGTTGGTCATAGCCACGAGAAGGAAGCTATGGCCGTCACTACAACAAGTACCTACTGTGTACCACGAACCAGACGAGAAGCATTGATCATATGCTGAGCAAGAAAATGTATCATAGATTATGTTTATATGTAAGTGATGTAGAGGAAGAGGAGGAGATTAGCAGTATCGTGAAGAGGCAAACTCGGTTCGAGTGATGTCATGAGTAGTCCGGGTCTATGTCCGGGTCTATGTCCGGGTCTATGTCGACTGGAGGCAGTTGATGCTACCACACTCCCGACAACAATTACAGGGTAGAAGTAATCGCCCGCACGTCATAGCCACCTCATCTACCCAATGCTGTAAGTCACTCACATAGTTGAGAGACGACTAGGTACAAGAACCTAGCGTTTTCATACAAGGTCGAGGGGTCAGCACAAGAAGAAGAGTTATGTGGCTAGGCTGAGCGACAGAAAAAGAGCATGGAGGCAAGAGGACACCATTGAGTACCATATGAGTCCCAGGCAAGAGCCAAAGGAAAGCTGCGCTGGGGTCGGAAATACACATAGTGCGGCCACAGTACAGGTTAGGACAACTAAAAAGTATGCAAGCTGGAGGGAAAAGAAAATAATAACAATTAGAGAATACCTACTACATCCATTGTATAATAGATAGCATACATGAAATAAGAGAGATAAGGAAGTCCTACCGAGGCCCGAACCCGGAGAATAGATGATCTTCGCGGCGCGGGAACGCGAGCGAGAGAGCGAGGAATAACGCGGACCTTAGATGTAACAAACAGCCTATATGTACCTACCTACCTAATGTAACATACTTGTAATGCGTACTGTAAGACGGCCCCAAGCTGCAAACTACTTGCATGCATATAGAAAGGCGCGGACACTTGCGATTCACGAGTGGCAAAAAATTGGGATCCNGACCAGCTATATCTGCCTCACTCACACACCGCATTTGTGTACAGTAGATGAGTGGAATGCAGCGACTTGGCGTATCGAATGAATTAGCATATCTTTAATATAGCTCATAGTTCCAACCAGAGGTAACCGTCGACGACGTCGTACGTGCATACCTCTTACATAACCTGATACATACATACACAGCTGTGTACCATAGCCGGTGTAAGTATGGGAGAGCCAAGCCGTGGGGAAGTTGTGCGTGCGCTTCAAAACCAACCCAGATGCCGATTCAAAACACCGGCATCCCGGTATGCCATGGCCCTCATCGATCGGCGATCACGTAAGTGCCTCCCTACGTACACGGATGGATGGGACAGGTAGAGCGTTGCTTTCCGGACCAAACGTAATACGAATAAGAAAAGGGAGGGAGGAAACCCTGGCGCATGGGTTAAGTACGGTAGCTAAACGATACAATCGGATATACGTGCTAGGGTACATGAGGTATCGACAGAAGTATGGAGATATGTATGTAGGTATGTGTGTATGCCTGTAGACGCGGATCGGAACAAGCTGTCGGGGTTGGAGCAGAAACCGGACCGGTGCCGTAAGAACCGGGATTGGGCGTGCTGTCGTCTGCATTATTAGGAAGCAGTCGTACTGTAAGTTCGATGCAGTCCACATGGTGCAGACTGATGGTGGCCCACGAAGCTGAAGCTAAAGCCATAAAGCGTCTGAAGAGAGGTATTTGCTTACTTACCTATGAAGAAGGTCTGCTCATCGCGCACGCGCATCTACGTACACGAGATACGAGACGAAAACAGGGCATAAGAAGACTACACCAACCTAGAGGTATCTAATCTTTAAGGCAAAGCAAGGTAAGGCAAGGCAAGGCGAGGCGAGGCGGTGTGCGTCCGTGTTATCCCCACGATTTCTCGAGGAAACTAAGGTAACTTGTTGGTACGAGAGACCTTCCCCCGCATGCATCCTAAACACGCCATATCGGCAATCCCCTTACGTTCCGAAGCCGAAAAAAATGATGACGATTATGATTATGACGATTATGATTATGAGGAGGAAGAGGTTCGTGTTCCCATACCGGATCATGCCGCCGACGGGCTCTATTACCCTGAATCTCTGTCCTATTTACCTGTGTACGTAGAACGACAACAAGACTGTGCATGTGCATGTATGCCTGTCTCGTGGCGCCTCGCGAATCTGGGAATAAGTTTGGTCTCGATAGGAATGTATTGGCACGTAGAGTGCGTAAGATCTCGTAGTCGCTATTACAGTGCGGTATGTAGGTAAGAGATAGGTATGTACTATATCGCCCCGATGCCTAAGTAAGTAAGTAAGTAAAGTAGATGGAAGTGAAACGAATATCCAGTACGCGCGATGTCATTCGCAGCTCCGAAATCGACGGGGGCGAATAAATCATAAGCGCCGTCTAGTCTGCCAACTCACATCCGAGCATCCAAACCCCGGCAACAGAGCCTAACCTACTAGGTAGATAGATAGTATCCAGTAAGGCACAAAGAGAATGAACAAGCCAGAATAGACTCGTCCCTAAGCATACGAAACACCATCTACAATTCGTACATGGTATATAGTATATAAGTATATATTTTATGAGGCTAATAGATACCTAATCTACGAGAGATTAAGTACTTAATGTACTGTATAGAGCACCGCTAATGTGCTGGCATCATCGTCATCACTACTAGGTATCATCACCACGGTCGTCGTTTATGCGGTCTGCGGTCTGCGGGCGCCTCAAAAGCTTAATGCGTTCGCTAACAACTTGTCTTGTTCCAGGCGAGCCCCACGAAGGGGAGGGGAGGGGGACCCCGGATCATGATCACTCGACTGACATATCATGTCCTATAGCTGCCTAGGTCGCCCTGATCAGACCACAGGACCACATTCGCTACGATGGTGGATAATCGCGTCACTCGCTGGGCGAAGGTGGACGGACCATTGATCACGTCGCTAACAGTAGATAGATAGGTACCGAGCCCGGTGATGGGTCTGGTATATGGGTAGACATGGGGGGGGGGGGGGGNTTGTTGAGGCATGATCCCTACCTCGATGGGTTGGTTCTATCTAGTGGAAAGCGTCGATAGATAGCCGATTAGCGATACTTGATCGACCAGCATTACCTATTGTAGTGTCTCTGTATGTAGATAAGTACGTACGATATACGTACGGCATAGAACACCGTAGGCATATAGGTGCCTTTAGTTACCCTCGGTGGTGTGTATATTCTATTTCCTATGTATATTAGGTGTTATATTTGTGCTACATACATACATACATACATACATACATACACATAGACAATCATTAGGATTTAGGGTGTGCGTCTGGTTTCGGTAGTTGAGGAGGATCTGCAAACATGCAGCGCGCCCAGCCAGACTTACCGACAATCCTGGTGTCCAATCCACATGTTAAACCCTTCCAGGCAAGCCGGGCACGCATCTCGTCTACCTAAGTTATAGTAGCTACATGATCTAGGTATGCGTGCTATGTAGGTAGTGGGACTCTAGACTACCTATATAGGACCTAGGTAGTATATCACCTACCTTGAACCTTATGACTATCTGGGTAATGTAGTGTAGGCACACGACCACTTTGCCTCAATAAATACCTCTCGATCGCGGCTCGCTCTCCTTAATACCCCTCGTTATAAGCGCNAGCTAGCTGGAGGACAAGGTATATGCGGTGTTTTTTTTTGGTCTGATCACAATGGGCGAGTCTTGTACCTCGTCGGTCGTGGGAAATTTGGTTGGCTAGTAGACGTCGTCGATTGCGAATTGGTTCGTGGATGAGGTTGTTGTCCCTGTTTGGCTGGTACCCATTGACTACCTACTGTAACTGCAGTCAAGGCAAGTACACGCCAATGGAAGGGGACACGAAAGCTAGAAACCAGATTGGGAGGTAGCGACGAATCAGAGGACAGGGAACCCCTGCTTGCATGATAGAAATGTGGCTAGTAAGCCAGAGCTTCAGCCACGTTTCTCCGGATTTGGGTCCACTTGGCCAAGACTCTCCCTTGTCAGCATCATTGGGAGCTCCGCAGTTCTTCGGCGTTATTACACTATGCGATTCCGAGCCTTCCTATCATGTTGCTAGTTTGTTGAGATTGAAGTAATCATCGCATTGCAAGTGTATATGTACCACTACCGGCCAATTCACCATCTTAAATAAAACTTAGCGTGACCGCATATCGAAAATGGTGAGTGAGCACGAATACATTTCTATACACAAGAGCTAAACCTTCATCCCTGGCTAGTCTCTGGAGAATATTGCCTACGTGCTCGGCGCCTTGACAGCGGGCGGTGGTACCATGGGCTACATCAGAACCGGTTCCGTGCCCTCAATTGCTGCTGGTGTTACCGTCGGACTCTTATGTAAGTCCTACGGATGGTAAAATCATTTGTTGGAGGGTCATGAGGACTGATATCTCTAGACGGTCTTGGTGGTTACCGCATGCAAACACGCCAGTCCTATGGAGTCGAGCTTGCTCTGCTCGCGTCTATCGTCCTCGGCGGCTCTTCAATCCCCCGAGCTATCCGCCTCCGCAAACCCGTTCCGACAGTCCTTAGTCTGGTCTCTGTGTTTGGCCTTTACACGTTTGGCAATGCCTTTCGAAAGACATTGTAAAAAGGTCAGAACTGCCGTGATAAGATCAGGTAATTGGTGTGTGAGCGAATGTTGGAGCGGTGTGATATAATGGCCGTTCTTCTCGATATAAAGACATTATGGCTCGTAAACTAGGTAGTTGAAATAATCTCGTGAAGTAGAAGATGTATATCGACCCTCTGTTTGCCCGCCATTTGATGCGAAAAAAAGGTCGCGTCCAGTAACCGGTCTAAACGCCTTGCCATACCCCAGCAAAATGCCGTACATGTTATACAAGCCATTGACGCAACCGGGATAGGATTTCCGTCTATCTAGTGCGCACGCAATGCGACAGCTCAGGAGTTCTCGTCGATATCGGCCCAAACTTTCTTGATCTTCTCTCGTTTGATCTTGGCGGCTTCCCGGTTCGCGGCTGTGCGCTTGAGTCGCTCGGCTCGTAAACAAAGGGTGACCTGATGCTTCGCATCGTTGCACATGCCCATTGACTTCCACAGGAAGCCCCGGGCGTGGCAATCCTCAAGTGCCGTCATGATTTCCTCGCATGCTGGATACCAAGCCCAAGTCAGTCTATAGCCAATTTTGGAGACGGTTCATTTGTTTGCGCATATCAATTGGCGTACCTATATTATCCTTGGTGTGAAGATGAGGGTGCATCTCGACTTATTCTCTGCTCTTCTTCGGGGTAAAGAAGTGGTGCTGGCGATGTTGACTTGTTTTTGCGGTCAAAATTGAGGGTCCCTGACAGTATACCTCGTACCTAGATGGGGGCAGGATGGGGTCAGAATGGGGGGCTGACCTAAGCCTACAGCATATGTCTAGCGTACATACAGCACCCCAGGTCGTTTTCCCAGCTCTTTGGTTACCCGTAGCAGAACCCGTAGGTACTCTAGTGGGAAAGCATGGACCACAATTTTACCGCCACAACGTCCCCCCNTCCAGTCCAGTCAACCAACTCGCGCTTGCATATCTATAAAACCTCTTTTATTTCATTTACACCAAAATAAAGGGGTTCCAGCTTCAACATAGCTCCCCATGGCGTCAAAGACGGTTCCTGCGAAGAAGCAGCAAGGTGAGTGGCAGAGACTAAATTACGTATGGCATGGCCTCGAGCTGACTGAGCCTCAGAACTGCAAACGACGTATTCGAACTACAAGAATACGCTGCAGCAACTGGCGCAAAAGATCGGTGACGTCGAGCAAGAGGCCGAAGAGCACAAGTCAGTGACGTCCCACATAGTAGCCTCTCACTCATTGCGTCACATCACCTAGCCACTTGGGACTGTTTTCCCTTGCCCGCGGGCTTCCGTCGGTTCGTTCCAAGGGTATTTTAGGTCCCAAGCGTGGAGCCTCATGGGTTCATCAACTTCACCGCTTAATCCGCCGAGCTCACCGCTTCCTTCTTCTATATTCACGCTCCTTGCTTACTTACACTACTTTATTTAGACTCGTCCTCGAAACGTTGGAGCCCCTGCCCGACAACCGCAAGTGTTTTCGGATGATCAATGGCGTGCTTGTGGAGAGGACCGTTAAGGATGTGGTCCCTGCTCTGAAGACGAATGCCGAAGGCTTGAAAAAGGTTCTCGACGATTTGGTCAAGCAGTATAAGACGAAGCAAGACGATTTAGAAAAATGGAAGGTAGGTTGATGAGTCCTGTCTCTTCCTGACATATATTTTGGTCACATTACACCCCCATCAGAACCCGGGATCATCGAACTAATACGCCGTCTCAATAGAAAAAGAATAATATTCAAGTCGTTCAATCGTGAGGGAACGGAGGTACATGTGGAGACGCGACTATGAAGAAAACTGCGATGGGGCTGAGGTCTTCGGATCTCACGATACGTCCTCGAGTACACATACTAGAGGTGACAATCAGCTTGTGTTATACTTTGCCTATGCATGATAATCGGTATCACTGGGTTTGACGTAGCATATATTGGAGCGCGACAGCAAGGGATTTCATGTAATCCCGATCGCGCGGCTTCCCTAGCATAGTGTTGTGTATTGGTGTGTTGTACATCTGCAGTCACAAGCAGTGGAGCCTAGCGTTAAAGGCGCCTCGATGCCCAACGATAGTCGATGTCAAGGCTGTCGGGTAGGCGAATTTGGAGACTCTGCTGATTCGAGGACCGGCCGCGGCCAAAAGTGGCTGGCTTGGCTGGTTGGGAATGGACTACCGTGCT
>JAPUUL010001298.1:0-10388 GCA_029590625.1 Lasiodiplodia mahajangana | reverse complement strand
GGTATGATCTGCGTTGTCCGACATTGCGTATGCCGATTCATGCCCTCTCGCTTTCCACGTCGTGCAGATGTAGTCAGCTGGCTCGGCGCCGTAGCAAAGTAGCAAAGTAGCAAAAAGGCGCCTCAGAAGCTATTTGTATGGATGGAATACAATGGCACATATACTCTAACACTCTACGTATCGCTGATCGATGGCTGCCGACCAGTGATAGATGGCGTACTCGCTCGCTGGCACAACACAACGCGTCATAGCCGAATGGGAGGCCGACTTGGCCCTGCATCGCGTGTTCCTCCAGACGTGAACCTCTCGGCACGTGGTGGCTAGTGATTCGCCGCGCCCCCGACGCCGAATCGGAGAGCCCGTGTCCAGGTGTTGATTCACGCGTCGCCAAAACACGTCGCCTCGAAGTACGCCGTTTCAGCCCAGCTCGCACGGTGGCGGTGACTGGGCATTGGCGCCCGGCCACGAATCGCCAGGCAAGGAGACGAAGAAAGTGCNAATTATGCAATGCGAGGTGTCGTGTAGGTATGGCACCGGACGGCATTGCACTGTCCTAGAGACCCCCNTCTCNTTCGAATCAGATCGAACCGAATCAAATAATCAAATCAATAATCATATCAAACAAACAAGGCCTGATCGTCTGTTGCATGCGGAGTTAGGTATTACCTGCATCTGAGCATCTGGGCTTCAACGTCTCGGAACAGCCTGTGGTGCCGAGCCCGATGCCAACCTTATGCATACATACATATAATATATACTTACACACAAACCTGCCTATCCTGTCTACATCAATGTAATTTACTATTTACCTCTGCACATGTACGTACACCCAAATAAACCCCATCCAACACGTGGGTAGCATCAGGCAGTTGGTCCGATTTTTGTTTTCCTTGACGCCAAACACCTCCCACGATATATAACGCAATTGTATGGATGTGCCTTTTTCACCTGTTCCTTGGCGCTTTGTCATCCGTCTTCGCCCCTCTGTTCCTGTTCTCGTTTCCATGAAAGTGCCGTTATTCCGTGAACCGGTCCGACCGATCGGATGTGTATGTTTTTGATTGGTGCGGATGTTATCACCGGTCAGTATCTCTCGTGGGTGAACTTATCGGACCTCGAAATGCCACGGGAGATTCATGCCTTAGGAGAACTTTCTGCAATCATCCAGCATCTAATTGGTCTGGTGGTCTAGTGGTATGATTCTCGCTTAGGGTTCACCCTACAGCAAATATGCGAGAGGTCCCGGGTTCAATCCCCGGCCAGACCCCTTTTTTTGCTCCCAACGACGGGGCCTCGCTTCCCATCTCGCCCCGACGAATTGTTATCATATATCTATCTTCCCTCCCGCCGTTAGTTCTAGTTTGTTATATTCGTCATTGTCCTCAAATTACATACAACCTAGCAACGCCACCAAATCCGCCGAGTTAGTCTCAATATGCGGTTGGATATTCACATCCTACGTCCGCGTTGGAAGGGGGAAGCATCCAGGTAGCATGCTATATACCCTAGCCTACCTATATGAATGGATCAGCAGCGAATTTGAGGTTCTCTTTGTGATTGGGCAATACTATTGCGCTGCCCCCCTGCCGCGCCTCTTACAAGGTAGTAGGTATCGTGGTACGTATAAGAAGATAAGGCACGAGGCAGCCTGCATCAGGCAGTTTACATTACATGAATGGCTATGTATAACGCGCTATTTTACCACCCTACTCAGAATGCTATGCTCTCCTTTCCAATCGAGAGTTTTCTTCGGGTACCTACATTATGAGCACTATATCACCGGCAATTCCCGTACGGGAACTAAATCTAGCGTTAGCCGAATTTTGCGCCATTCTGACTGATGAACAACGGCGGGACTTATCTAAATTTCGCAGCCTTCCCGATGCTGATTCGATCCTCGTCTTCACTGCACAGCTTGATGCTACCAATAGAAGTAGGAAGGGCCACAGTGTTGGCAGTCGAATGAGTAAAGTCTTGCAATCGACTCGGGACTTTTGTGCCATTGTAAATACTTTCGTATCATCGAATCCCCAGATTGCAGCGCTTGTCTGGCGCAGTGTACAACTGACAATGCAAGTAAGTATCACATTCATCAGCTTAAAACTGAAGAATATTTGTTAAATTCGTAGTGTATAGATCATTTAAAACTACACTACTTATTACGAAGCAATATCAGGTCTGTTTATGCACCTAGGTCATCTCTGCCCGCTATTCGTCGAGTATGGAGCGTTGTATTCGAGTTCAACACGACTCCAAAACTCGTTATCGGATTTTCATGCATCTATCGTCCGATGCTGCAAGCATGTAATTGAAGCAATCCAGCGTCCATGTGAGAATTTCCCCTCCCCTAAAAAGCCTGATCTAACGAAGGCAAAGGGCATAATCAGCTCTTGCAGGCCTTCTATAGATCATCCGAGCAAGAGTTCCAGTCAGACAAAGACGACATACGCAGATATAGTGATCGAGTCAAGGATGCTATACATTCTGCCAAGGCACATATTGATGAGCAGGAAAGGACACTCCAAGTCCAAGAACGAATGGCGGCTTCAGAGAACGGGACTTCGTTCAAGGCTTACATCGCGCGAAGTCATAGGGAGAGTGATGAGGCACGCGAACGGCGGCTGCGGAAGGAAGAACGAAAAACGCGTGAGTGTCTCTTCATAAAGTCAACCATGCTAAATCTAATCGGTAATTATTACCGTAGAGGACCGGACGCGGCAACTGTTAGAGGCGCTTTGCACTTACCGTCCCGAAAGATTGTTGAAGCAAAACCAGCGGAAGCGCTTTCGTGACACGGCAAGCTGCATTTTCAGTACTACAGAGTTTCACAATTGGATGGATACGAAAGGGCCGCCTCTTCTCTGGTGCTCAGGCAAGAGTAAGCCCGTCCGTCACCTTGCTAATCGTTGAAACGACACTAATATCCTTGCAGTTGGGTCTGGGAAGACGGTTGTTGCGTCAGTGAGCGCCAAAGCCACAAGTCATCTATTACCTTATTAACAAAAGATACAGGGCAAGTATAGTAGACCATTTCTTGCTCGGCAGGACACGGTCCAAGCACCGTATTGCCTATTTCTTTATTCATTCTAGCGACCGACAATCTCTTGATGTTGAGACAATTATGGCCTCAGTTCTACGACAAGCACTTCCAGAAGAAGCGACGCAATTATCTGATGAAACCGAAGAACGGCTCCGATATCTAATTGATGACACCAATCTCAACAAGCTTCTTGAGATACTCCAAGATGTCGCGCCTCAGCCGTGGCCATTCTACATCGTTATCGACGGCGTAGACGAGTGCGAGAAAGCAGACCGGGGCAAGTTACTCAGGGCACTGTCATCCCTGTTAGCTACAACTTCAAACGTGAAATTGTTCCTAGCTAGTCGAGAAAGCCTCGAAAGAGAGATACGGGTGCACTTTTCCGCCGTCGAAAAAGTTTCCATGGGTCATTTCGACGCCCAAGGCGATATCGCTACTTATATCCACGGCACTCTCCAAGAGAAAATCGTGCAGCAGGATTTAGTAGTTGGGGACAAGAATTTAATAACCGAGATCGAACGAGCGCTGAACCAACGCGCTGATGGCATGTAAGCGACTGGGCCGTTGAAATGATTGCCATCGTTTAGCTAATTTAATGCTTTAGGTTTCTCTGGGTCTTCTTCCAACTACAAGAACTATGCGAACAAACATGTGATGAAGATATTCGCGAAACTATTGATAATTTACCGGAGGACCTGGAGGGGACCTTTCGTCGGATACTACATCGTATTTCATCCCGACGATATAGCAAATTGGCGCAAAAGGTCTTGCCTTGGGTTGCTGCCTCAGCGAGGCCCCTATCTCTCGAAGAACTTCGCGAAGCTATTACAATAGAAATCGGCCAGCGGTATTCGGAGCCAGAGCGCCTATGCAACGACGTAAATAGTATCATCTTGGCCTGTGAAAATTTAGTGCACGTCGACGAAGAGGATCAATCAGTTCGATTCGCTCATGACAGCATCAAGCAATTCCTAGTCCAGGAGCCCGTCCTAACCCGATCTCTAATGTATGATGAAATTCGGGCGTTCTACATCGACCTTGAGGCGGCGGATCATTTTATCAGTGAAGTATGCCTCACGTATACCAATTTCAATGATTTTAAAACGGCTCTAATCCGACCGCCGAAACCGATTACACTTCCTAGCCCAGCCAATATTGCTCTGACAACACTAGGCCCAAGAAGCAAAATGGCTTCTTTACTTGGTAGGGTGCTTCGACCATGCAAGGTTCCGATATCTATTGAATCTGAGAGTGTTATGGAATCTAGAGCCAACGATTCAGGTTTGGAATCGAAGGTCTTTTCCAACTCATATCCTTTCCTAAATTATGCATCAACCCACTGGATCCTACATACCAAGAATTTCCGGGGTGACAGATCAAAGACGTGGAGTCGTTGGAAACATATAATCATCGATGGCCATGACCTAGTGATAACACCATGGCAATCTACGTATTGGGAGTTCGATCGGTGTATTGCATTAAAATGGGCTATGCAAGCTAACCACACTGCACTATTTTCCTTCATTGTTTCTTCTGGTGGATTTTCATGGCCAAAGGGGAAGGAGCCTATTTATGAGGCCCTCAGGGATGATAATTCAACTGCAATAGACATTATTTCGCGATGTCAAGTTCTTCCTGAGGTAGCTAGTCATGTATTCTCGAAGGCTGCTGCAGTTGGCGACCTCAATGTTGTTGGAAGCTTACTTGCGGCTGGGGTGTACGCCAATGCTACTGATGACACAGGGACCACTGCGCTTTCTTCCGCTGCCTCTGGAGGCCATCTATTCGTTGTTAAGAAGCTACTTGCATCTGGGGCGGATATTAACGCTCCTAATGCCGACAAAAGCACTGCGCTTCATTCCGCTGCTGCTGGAGGCCATCTAGACGTTGTTGAATGGCTCCTCACAGCTGAGGCTGATGTTAGCGCTATTACTTCTAAGCTCAACACTGCGCTTTATTTAGCTGCCTCGGGAGGCCATTTAAGCGTTGTCAAAGAACTAGTTAGAGCTAAGGGTGTTGTTGATAGGGCGGGGGGAGATAAAGGCACTGCGCTTTTTTACGCTGCGGCTAACGGCCATTTAGACGTTGTTACATGGCTGCTAGAAGATGGCGTTGATTTTTCTGCTGCTGGTGGTGTTCATGGTGCAATCCGTTTAGCACATGAAAAAGGCTTCACTGATGTTCTAGAAGCATTAACTGAAGCCTTAAGTGGTTCTGGGATAGATGTAAAGGGATATATGTGGTGAAGTTAAGGTCCTTTAAATGATTAACCCCTCATGCCTTAGCCATAAGGTGCAACAAACAAGATGCATCTGATCTAGACGGATAGATACAAATAGCAAGTTTTTAGAAACTAAGAAACCTACAATAGACGCATCTGCTCGGTATACGCAGCGGGAGCCTGTAGCTTAGACTTTGATTATTCTCACACGACGGCTCAGAGTTTGTCGTCCAAATTGCAGTCTTCATGCCCACTATTGTTGTTTCCTCCCGGCAAACCACGAATACGCCAGTTTTCATCCAACGTCCTGCGCCCTGTAACTAGCAATGCCACGTCGGCAATACAACCAAGTTGTACCTTGACAATAACAGCACCGGCAAGAAGTGTAAGTGCTATAACCGTAATACACAAGGCGGATATCATCACCCATACCGGATAAAGCATGAAGAGTCGGAGGCGCCAAGGCGTCAAACTCGGCCGCCAGACGACAAAGACCTTTCTTGCCATTCGCCAATCCGTACTCAACACCATAGATGCCTCGATCCATACAAGCCACAGAATGCCCAGATAAGCCAGCAACACAACAATTTGTGTCACCCGCGAGCGAGGCTGTGGCCATCCCGTAGAGCCAGGGCGCAGCTTGGCCAGTATCTTGAGCACGAACTGATACGGGTCTTCCGAATCTGTCTTGCTGACGATATAGAGAATCAGGACAGCGAGGAGCCAGAAATTGGGCTTGAGAAGGTGCTCGAATTCATATCTGGTGAGGAAAGGAGAGTCTGAGCAGGATTTGTGGCAAGTATATTTCACTTCAGAGCCACAGACTGTACCAGTGCAAGTCCAGCCCACTATGTTGACAGGCGGAGCAGGTACCGGGGTCGAGGGCGGATGATCGGTTGCCATTGTAGTTTTTTTGCTTTTGTTTTTTTTTTCCTCCGAATGTGATGCACAACTACGTGGATCTGAATAGTTCTGGAGGCTGGGTTTTACGGATTATAAGTTCACTGAGAGCCATAGTGAGACTGTTGTCGAACTTCACGTCGAGGTCCCCGAGGGTACTTATAGCCCGTGCCAAGATCTTGATGGAATCCTAACGCGATCGTCCATGGCTCCAAGGCGTAGTCCTTGGGTCCACTTATGGGGCCGGGTAGTCCGTACCAGAAGTCCGTACGGTCAGATACGGTCTGCCTATGTAGTTGATCTATAGCTAAGCCCTCTTGCCTAGCAGGGCGGTGGCCGAGGATGACTGTCGATCCCGCCGATCCTACCGGGCGCCGCAACCGAATTTTCGAGACAGGTTAGATGCTGCGGTTGAGCTGGCATCCAACAACCTTCGAATATCATGAAATGTAACTGGAGGGAGTAATGGAGTCAGTAACACGCTTAAGAGTTAATATGAAAGGGCTACTTTTCATTTACCCTGACTGTCGAAAGGGGGAGTCCTGTAGTAAGAGAATGACGTCCTATACCTTATCCGATTCTTATTTTTGAATTTTTGGGCGTAGAAATAAATCCATAGGACCAATATTTAGGAAGGCAAAGAAAGCGAAGAGAAGAGATATCTCACTAGGTTTGGTGCGGACATATGGCGTGGTAGGTTTACCTTCTCTCGTTGCTAGAATAACAAAACAGCCGTCGAAGAAAGCACCGCCACCCGTGCCGAGTGTTCAATACTGCTAGCGTCGTAGATCTTCGGTCAACAATTATGATTTACGTAGGTACTTAAGAGTGAAGAGTCAGTAATAACATCAAAGCCTTTACGTGCATTTCAGATCAATGTAACCGATTATCTAACCTTCACTTCCGTTCCTCCCTTGATTCACCCCAGCTGACATAAATCGATAATTAATACGCCCAAGGCTAGCGGCGCGTTCACCTTACCGAACCTTTCTATCCCTTCGCAAGACCCAACGATCAGTATTCATTCACTTAATGATAATGTATCCCAAGACTATTACTTTCTGATTACACCCGTTGCCAACATTGGCTTTAACCGGTAAATATACGTTAGGGGCCGAAATCCGGGAATGTATAAACAAACCCAACGTATCTCAACCGTGTCATCAGATAACGTAGAATCTAGAATGCAACGGGATGGCCAACACTACAAGTGCTCTAGTGCTCGTCACACCCTTGGAGCTTTATTTATAGCTATTAATAATCATCTATGTTAAGCAGCCATAGAACTAAATACCTACATGATCGCTTCATGGATATCAATCAAAGGGGCTTTCCTGTTCGAACTAGAGAATTCCTATAAGAGAGATTGAACAAATTGACGTATGATACTGCAACCAGATGCGTGACCTATTTTCTATATCCTCGACCTAATGCTCTAATGACAGTTTTATGCTATTCTCCTTTAAAACATGCCTCTCAATGCTATATGCTTCTTCGTCTTCATCTTGAATTTTTTCCTTTTTCAATCCCTGAACTGTTGTTAGTCGTACATATACCATATTCCTAACTAAACCACAACATACCAAACGCCATGAAAATGCCGCAGGCAAGCTCTAAATAAACCCCTTCAGCACTGCGGCCTCAGCATTGAGTATGGACGAGCCAGCAGCTCCGATAACAGCTAAAGCAACATCAGCGGCCCATATTTTCAAGTTTAAGAGAACTATGGGAAAACTCACTATTATGGCTCAGTGCAACAAATTTAATATCAAAGATGAGACAACTGATGAGATGAGATGTCTGCGGTGCGGAGATGGCAGGTCGGCCCTTCAGTGACCCGATCAATAATTGAGCGAGCCATGGTTGGGAATGGGTTCTTTAATAACAGCCCTTCCGTAGCAGCAACAGCAACAGCAACAGCAGCTTTGGGGGTCGGCGATAGTGTCGTACCGAGGAGAATAGCCATATGAATGTCGAGGGGGTTAAACGGCACTTGCGGACGTCCCAGGAAATCGGGCGAATCGCTGGTTCTTGGCTATTATCGAGAAGATGCCTGTGGCAATGGGGTAAAATGAGGGACGTATTGGGGTTGATGGATGGGCATTGCCATCCTTATTAACCCTGCGCCTTATTTAGTTCTCTATTTGCGCAAGCTACCTACCTGCTATTAGTTAAGTACTACGTATGGTGACATGGAGTTATATGACCGGCGTGGGAATAATGATTTCCCATCGGTTCATCTGATCGCTCCGGAGCCTTGACATCAAACATCAGGGTCCAAATAGTCGCGATGTCTCGGAATCTTGACCTCATGATTGCACTACGGCTCATAAAATGCACTATTGTACCGCGCAGCGATCGGAGAAAATCCTAGTTCTTGATAGAGTAGCTATCAAATTCTTGGCGAACTCGGCCGTTAGCTGTCATGGAGATCCTACTCACCTCCGATCCTAGGATCTGGTGTTCCAAAACATCATTCGACGCCGATTTTTATGGGTGAGGGGTGAGACCTACATGAGCATTCTTCACAGGACTATAGTTGACACCTCATTCGCTAAAAACGAAGGCATTTGTATAACCTAAGGGCTTGGGTACGTACCTATCATATCTGACGACTAACATGTTCAATGAAATAAGGGGCGAGGTAGCCTGCAGCAGTGGGAGAGGCGGCAATCTATCCCGCACCAACACAACTTCAAACCTTCTGTCGACTTTGCAGTTATCAACTCCAAAGTTATGGCGGTCCCCGACATTCTGGCCACTTCATCAACGACAACCTTATATATGACGATGTTTTTTGGCGCAGTATGTCGTAATTCTCATATGTGTAGCACTTTCTCACTAGCCTCAAGCAGAATCCATACACTCATAAGATAGTGAATGAAAAAGAGAAGAATGCTCTCATAGATTTCTCTTCTTCCTGCTAAATACATAGCTTTTCTTTGAATTTTTAGCCAGGTTATAGGAGATGTAGGTTGGTAGAGAGCAACAAAAAAAGAAAAAGAAAATGGAGCTGTAACGGACAAGTACCTAGAGCTGATATACCTGTTATTGCTATTATCGCCAAAACGGCCTCGTTTTTGCGATAGGAGCGTTCTAGGGCGTATAACAGATGCCAATTGCCTTTGTGCAAAGTGACTTGAAGTATATGATCAATCTAACTTTTAGACTGCTATTTTAACTACATACGCTGCGGTTGATCTGTTGAAAACGTGGCTTGGGTGAGCTAGCTACAGATGAGCTAAAAGGCAAAGACCATTTAGCCATTTAGCGCTGAAAGGAATCGAACCTAACCCCAATTAGAAGACTCTCTTGGCACACACCTAGCTGCCGCTACCCCGCGGCCAATCTCGCGAATCGTAGTGCAGACTGCTGGTGTACACTACCTGGGAACCTACCTCTGTAAGTACATGGTATTAGGTAGTAGGTACAGGCGGGAGGTGGTCCCCTAGCACAGACCATGTTGGATCCACCTGCCATAGGCTGTCGATAGCCAGTCATTCTTAAGCGCCCGTCGCATCCCCNGGACCCAAACCCTGCCCCCCTTGCACCGTAGCTGAACTTGATGCTCAATCCCGCGCGTCTAGCCACCTCCAGAGGGCCTCCAGAGGGCCATTTCTCCCGACCGGTCTCAGACCATCGTCCATCTGTCCTACAACAACACTTACAACACGCAACGCACACTCACGCACTCACGCATTCCTGCACTCCAAGTGCAGATCGGGGCAGCCTCCATCATGAATAAAAGGATTTCCAAGTCCAGGTCCAGGCGTCCTCCTACGAGGTCATCCAAGCGCTTGCAGGAACAGCTACTTAACGCTGTTACAAGAGATAGTGTCAGTATGTCGTTGACGAGATTGTCCACTACACTCAGATATGCCGTGTGCTAACGCCTTACCATCCAGACTCTCCAGATTGCCCATCGGACCAGAGCGTGCTACCACCGGCTGGGGTGAGCCTTGCAGATGTGCCGGTGAAGTCGACGAAAAGGCACCTTGAGGAGACCGACCAGCCTGCTGCGAAGAGACCCCGTCTAGTAACGGAAGTCGAGGAGGCAAGGGTCCGAACCGCAGACGAGGTATGGCGACACGGCTCCGTACACCTTAAGCGCTAATAGTAAAACAGACAACGACCATCCAACATCCGAAGCCGAAGCCCAACCCTCCTCGCGCCGCTTTTCTCGAGCCCAATCCTCGCTTCGGTTCGACCGAGGCAGACAGCTTTGTT
>JAPUUL010001297.1:0-10392 GCA_029590625.1 Lasiodiplodia mahajangana | reverse complement strand
GCCGTCAACTGCGTTGCCGCTGTCGTCACTGCCATGAAGCTGCCCGAGGGTAGCCGCGTCGTCACAATACTATGTGATTCGGGCACGAGACACCTGAGCAAGCTATGGAAGAAGATTGGGGAGATGGGGCTCGAGGATGAGCCGAAGCCAGATGATTTATTCACTCTGCTCGCCATTGAGAAACCCAGATGAAAAGTATCTTATTGACGTAAAAACATACGGCACCGAGATTGGCACGTGATCAGTTATATTCAGAGCTGCAGTTGCGTGATGACCTCGTGTAACGGCACCACGAAAGGCGTAGCCTCACGAACTGATCTATAGTACAGGGCTGTGCCCGGAAAGGCGGGGCAAACGATAGGACTGTCAAAGGCGCGCTGATGCTACGCACTAGAGATACCTCTAAATCTCAGTGACTTCTTCCCCGAGAAGGCTTAGATAAACGCCTCCAATCCCATCAAAGCCCTGCCTGGAGAATATATCGCTCCTCACAACAAAGCAAAAACGCCTGCCGTCTCTTGTAGATTCCTGTGACGAGGACCTCATAAATCGTAGCAAGGGTAGTCTATGGCCCTATAGGAACAGGACCGGTGGAATAGGGGATAGATCAAGAGAACTACAGAGGCAGTTAGTAACAACTTAATAAAAAAATTGAGAGATCATAAGCAATGAATGCGTACCTTCCAGCGTTTCCCGCAGTTCATACAAAGGCAGAACGTCGTCATCGGCTCGTCTGCACTTCTGGTCTGAGCTTGACTGTAGCTGACCATCTTCTTTTTACAGCCACTGCACTCTAGGGTATCGCTGATACTCTTCTCCTCCATAGGAACCTGGGCTTTCTTCATGTTCTCTTCCTCCAGCATCGCGTCCGCCTTTCGCTGCTCGGCTGACTGGAGCTGTTTGGATGTCATGACTACGAATTTTTCGGGTGAGATAGCGCCGCTCATGACGTTGCGACCCAGATCCAGATTGTTCTTAACCTTCAGATTCTGGAACAGGGACCGGACCTTCTCCTTGTAGGCCTGGGTCTCACCCTTGTACGCCTTGAACGCTGCAGCCTCAACAGCCATTGCCTTGATGAGCACGGTGTCCTCAGGTTCCGTTGACCGATACGCTAAGCCGTTGTATAGCACGCCGATGCAGTTGTTGCGGATCTGCGAGTCGGTACGCTTGATATCCACCTTGTCGGTGTTGAACTTCCGGGTCTCGGTATTACCCTCGTACTTCTTGCTGCCGTTGTAATGGATAGGCTTAGGAGCCGGTGATGCGGCCTTGCTGGCGGGCGAGGTGGAATCGCGGATCCTTCCACCAGGTTGTAGACCCTTGGCCTTCTTCTCTTCCTCTACAATCTTCCTCCATTTTGAGACGACGTCGTTGGCGGCTTTGCCAATATCCTTATTGGTGTGACCCCGGAGCTTGCCGACAACAAGACCAGCCTTGGTAGTCTGTGCATATCAGGTGTTAGATTTTAGCGCAAGGTACGGATAATGAGGGGTCGATGAGTTGGTTAAGAGGCATTCGGCTGTGTTCGCCGCCTAGCTGGAGGGTAGCTAGTAGAAGCTACATTGGTGTACATAGCACGGACTATCAATATCTGAAGTAATTTAGAAAAATACATACGCGCAACATCTCTTCGGTAGGGCGGACATCCTTCCTAAGGCCTTCGAGTAACGAAATGATGGTTGCAGCAGGGGCCTTCTCACCCTGAGCCTTGTGGAGGGCCTTGATGCGGCTTTCGAGTTCTCGTTGTTCCGACGACATTTCGGGATCGGGAATACAGAGGATATGTATTAATTCGGTAAACTAAGGCGGAAGTTTTGGTTGGTGATGCGTAGGGATTACGAAGAGGCCTGGCTGGGGAGGAGCGTGAGGCTCATATATTTATAGGTTTGCTGTTTGCTTCCTGGGATGCGCGCCCTAGTCTGATTGTCAAGAAGTGAAACAACGAAGGCAAGCGACCGACCGCTGTGTGACAGCAGTTTGTGAAGCTTGATGGGTGGATGGCAAATGGCGGGTGGTCGACGTTGGAGGCTATCGATGGTCGGAAGAACAGATCTGGTCCGGTCTGGGAGGAACCAAGGTGCGCCAGCAGAGAATCCGAGCCCAAGGGACCCTTCAAACTAGAAAATACTAGTGAATACTCAAGCTTAATGAGAAAAATGACCCAAGAATTGCAGATTGAGGGGTTATTCTTGGGTAAGGAAGGTCGATGGAAGAGGATGAAAAGAAGCGAGATCAGGTGGACAAGGAACTTAGCTTAAAGCAAGAGGTACGGTATCTTGGGAACGGGACCTGTTATCGGGCTGTTCGCGGATGAAGTCAGGTTGCGCCTCGAAGGGAGCTATGACGCACGGGCCACGTGCTTCTCCACACCCTGCCTACAGCCATAACCTAGGCATTGCCCAAAGCGGAAATCTTCCACATGCCAATTCATTACAATCAGTTACAACGGACAAAGGCAATGTAGCCATCGGAATCATTCTAATGAGACGTGAATTCTTGCCAGCACATTGTCAGTAGGAGTATAGGTATTATTACAACTACTTCAAATGTAAATGGGATGCTCTTGGAAATCTTCATTGAAGCGTCCATCCATTTTTATGTAAAATCTATTGTAAATTAACTATTCTACGCTACGCATCAAAGTACCCAGCATCATTAGGCAATATGCATATGATTAACCTAAATGTATTTACAGACTTTTTTGAATACTCTAAGTACAACCATGTTCCATGTTGTCCACAGCTAAGACATATAACCTAGGTCTAGCTATACTTTAGTGTGTGTAACAACTTACTAAACGAGCCTTAGTACTATACTCTAGTGAGCAACATAGAGTTTGTAAAAGGAATGCTGTTATCATAATCAACCTGAATTAGATTAGAAAATTAGGCTGCATTGATTGTTCTTTCTACCTTATGGTATGAGATAAGAATCGGGATATCGGAACCCCACCGAGTTACCGAACATTAAATACTGATTGTAAAAGCAACCATGCTGTATGACTATGTCAACCATCTATGAAGTTTGAAAGCAGTGCGTAAACATAGATTCCTATTTCGTCCACATATTTGATGATCACGGGCCCCTTCTTGCCTACTAGGATATACTTGGCCGATAGCTACCTGGTGTAATATGCGTATCGGCCATCTCTGTAAGTATCATTGCTACAGTTGGCCGGGCCGCCGCAATCCAACTTGCTGCAAGTAGGGTAGAAGAACTTGTTATTTGAATTCATTTGCATTGATACATTCAACTGCCCATTATTTACAAATTTGGGAGCCAACAACTAAGTAAAAGCAGAGTGGTTCAAGACGACACATTATTAAGGCAATCAGATCCGAGTGAGGTATTGGAAGCGCCTTTATGCAATACACGAAGTCGAACATTCTCTGAATCGTAGAACTCTACATTAATTGACTACCCAGAAACTTTCCAACGTAAGGAACCTGATAATACGAGCAGTCACATCAGCCGGGCGGGGTTCGTTGGACGCAACACAACTAGGTCGGTAAGAAGTGCCTGCCGTTTACCATTACTGTGAAGACCTAATCCTTTGTATCCTTCACAACCACTATGTCTGCTAATACCAACATCACCAACTGGCGCGACGAGGGCCACAATATCTGGGGCTTCCAAAATGCGGACAAGATTCTCAAGACAACCTCGATTTACCCAGGGCCCGGATCGACCAAGCTTGAGTCGAGGGCATTTGATCTTGGCAGCTTCAAGCTCCAACTTCCAGATAATACTTCGCTAGACTTACCGGCTTTCCTCTCGCAAACGGAAACTGATGGCCTCGTTATACTCAAGGACGGCGTAATTGTATACGAGTATTATGGCCGTACGAATAACGAAAGATCCGTCCATGCCACTTTTTCGATATCGAAGTCGATTACCGGCCTTCTTTGCGGCGTTCTAGTAGAGCAAGGAAAACTGGAACCTGAGGATTTAGTCTCGTCTCACGTCCCTGAAGTCAAAGGATCGGCTTACGAAAGCGTCACGATCCGCCAGCTGCTGGATATGCGGTCTGGCGTCAAGCACGATGATGGGGCGCCCGACTATCGAGACGCCATGGGCTTCTACCCGGCGAATCCAGACGAATCACCTACAGATCTCCACAGCTATATCTCCACCATCCAGTCCTCACCATCTCGCCCTGTCGATGGGCTAGACGGCCCACCGTACGACTACGTCTCTCCTAACATCGATCTCCTAGGCTGGGTGATTGAACGAGCCTCAGGCGAAAGACTTCCCGAATTGCTCGGCAAGTATCTGTGGCAACCAATGGGAGCGGAGAGTTCCGCTCATTTCATCATGGACCGTAACGGCAATGCCACGGCCGCGGCGGGCATATGTGCGACCACTCGCGACCTTGCTCGTGTAGGCCAAGTCCTTCTCCAAGATGGCCCAGGCATTGTGCCCAAGAGCTGGGTCCAGGATATGCTGCAGAATGGGTCGCAGCCCGCCTTTGCTGCAGGTCCAGAGAAGGGCGGGTTCGACCCTGTTTTCAAGAGTGTCGCGTACCGTTCTTGCTGGTTTGTGGATCAGGATAGTCAAGTTATGATGGCATCCGGAATCCATGGGCAGATTCTCCTCGTTGATCATAGAAATGGTGTTGTCATGGCGAAAACGAGCTCGCAGCCAAAGAGGACGGTGTGGGAGAAGATCCAGCTCACCATACGGGCGTTTTGGGAATTCACGAGAATAATTAATTCGCAATATTAGCGATTGATCGGCAAGGCCAATTGCTTCAGATATGTCGCATTGGTAAAAGATTCTAGAATTACTTCTGGGGTGCTCACTAGAGGCTAAGTTTTGAAGTGGCATTAGAGCGTGATTTGAGATTGTTTTATCAAACATGACTGATTGATTCTACAGCATTCTAATGATGTCGTGGCTGCTCCGTCTCTTCAGGCAAAGTCTTTCAAATCATTGTGCGGTATGTACATGATGCACGCCGCACCTTCGTCGTTGCGATCCCAGGCCCATCTCTGCGCTTGTTCCGCAATCAATTGACCCTTCAACATCTGTGTGACGTATTTCCCGATGATCGGCAGAAATTTCCAGGCGTGGAACGAGCCTCCTCCAGCGATGTAAAGTCCTTTGCATGCGGGGTGAGGGCTGATAACCCAGTCCTGATTGGGCGTAACAGCGTCCCTGCAGCACCCGGTTAAAAATATTTAAATAGAAAGGTCGGGAATCCCATACTCACCAGCACATACGATATGACTCAACAGCCAAGCCGGGCGCATCCTTCCCATATACATGTTCGACCACCTTCATTACCTTTCCCTTCAATTCCTCGGGCACATCGTGACCCCAAGTCGACTGGGAACTTCGTACAGGGGGCACGGAAATGGTCTGGCCGGATGCCTCGTGATACTCCTTGTTCGTGAAACTTACTTCAAAGTTGAACTTCAATTTGCCCTCGATTGTTGGAGGAATACTCTCCCCTTTGGCCGATATTAGTACCTCTTCAAAGCCAAAGTAGCAACAGGCAAACGCACCATGTGTATGAGACATCCCGAGAAAATGAACAGGGGCGTCTCGGTACAAATGGAGATAATCGGGGTCGCACTGGACTATACAGGAGGTTGCTGCTGCTGCAACCATTCGCCCATTGACCTGGAGGTCATGATTGTGAGGCGAGCTGTTAGCAATGAGTTGGGCTGTCCATGCCCCGGTGCAAAGGAGTGTGGACTTGGCTCTCATCTCATTGTTGTCGTTGGTCATAATGCCAACGCACGCTCCTTGCTCGTCGAAAAATTAATCTAGCCACGGTCTGCTGAATATACGTGACGCCGGCATCCAACGCCGCCCGGATGACTGCCCGGGCAGCTGGATCAGCTTCGCCCCAGCCGCTGCGAGGGTTGTAGTAATTGTCTTTCACGCCCGTCCAGTTAGCATTTCTAAAAACGGGAAATCTCTCTAGAGCTTGGGCCGGCGTGAGTATCTGTGCTCCAGGATTGATGCCGAGCTTCTTGTAATTGTGGAAGACGGTATTGCCCACGCCCTTTTCCTCAGCGAACAGCATACCAGTCTCATGGAAGAAAGGCTTGTACAGCCGATTGGTGTTCCATTCATGGAGAGCCTCGAGCGCTAGACGCATATAGAAGATGTCATCGTAGTCGGCGCGAACGATCTTGTTGAGGTCGGACGCAGCCGCTGACGGGCAAGGGCATGGCGTGCGATCGACAAGATAGATAGTAGCATCAGGCTCACTGGACGCAAGATGCAACGCAGTGGAAACTCCAAATACACCAGCACCAACAATAATATAGTCTGCCATGGGGTTTGAGCGTGAAGGGGCCAAGTTAAAATGACTAGTCTAGGGAGCTGTGTGACTATGCTACAGAGTTTCTAAGGCAGTAGAAAGCATGCCCGTATTTATAGATATTGTAGGCATATTCGAATATTTGGCTCAACAAATTACACGTGTTTGACGTGACGAAAGTCGGAGATGGGAGAACTATGAGGCACGAATCAATACGATCTATCTCTATTTTTACATAAGTGGTGGCGCAGAGGGCCGCCACGAGAAAACAGCCAAGGGTATAAAGAGTCGAAAAAGTGGGAAAGAGGAAAGAGGAAAGGAGGAAGGAGGAAAGAGGAAAGAGGAAAGAGGAAAGAGGAAGGAGAAAAGAGAAAAGAGACAGGGGGSCGGGATGTCATACCCTAGTAAGTAGCATCCGTCCTCTCAGATATATGTGAACTGTCATTGTATCCGCAAGTAAAAAATATACCTGATTTCAGTAGAAGAGACAATAAGAGCTGGAAATAATTGCTTGGTCGCGCGACCGAAATTGTTGGCGCTACCCTACCTAGGTCTCATTACAGTAGTGAAAGATAGTATACATCAATAGAACAAAAAGCTGGCCGCAGATTGTAAACGTACTTATTTAACTAGGAAATCGTGACTAAGGTTGCTATGTTCTTGTTACGGATAGCTGGCTTAGGGTAAGACACCCTGATTAGGAGTGATCAGGCCTGGTCAAGGCTAAATGATATATGAAAACTTTGGAAAACCCCTCGATTTTGCCCATCACACCCGATTTCAAAAATCTTCATCATGGCCCTGAAAACTATCGCTGTTCCATTGTGCCTGACTTTCTTTGTCATCTATGTGTTTCGGCTTCGGCGGAAGAGGGATGCAGCTGCGCGAAACCATGCGTGCGAGGCAGCGGTTTCTTACCGTCCGCTCGACCCGTTCCTAGCCTTCGACTTCCAGATGCAAATGTATTCTCAAATACCATTTCTTCATAAGATCCATCAGAAACGTGGCCACACGTACCAAGTTCCGTCTTTGATCACCCTTCCCACTATATGTACAATTCACCCTGAGAACATTCGAACCATCAACACATCAAAAGACTATGGTGTTGAGCCCCAACGACTTCCGGGCTTGGAGCCATTTTGCGGGCGTGGGTTCATTACTACGGATGGCGACATTCGAAAGCAAGCACGTAAACTGCTCAAACCCTCATTTGATATCAATCACCTCCGCGATTTGACCACACTGCAAATTGAAACCGACAAGCTTTTTCAGGATATACCAAAAGATGGGACCACTGTCGATCTACAACCTCTCCTATATGTCATGGTTAGTCACATTAGGCACGCCCACTCCCCNTTGACATCGACTAAGTCAACCCCACAGTTCCTTAATTCAGCCCTACACTTCGTTCTCGGCGTTCGCCCATCAACGCAGCAACCTGGTGCACCCATTGCAGCCAACGAATTCGTCGAAGCATTCCACTCGGCTCTTTTTTACAGCATGTTCCGAGTAATACTTGGTCGGGCGTGGAATCTGTTACCTCAGAAGAAGTACAACGATGCGCGCGCTGCTGCGCATGGCTATCTAGACTACTATATCCGCGACGCGCTTGAGGATGACGGAAAGCAGAGAGACAAGAGCCTCATTCAGGGCCTCTCAGCCCAAACCGAAGATTTGAACTTCATACGCAGTCAAGTCATCCAGGCCATGATGGCAGCCCAGGACACTACATCGGAGCTACTCACCAATGCATTGTTTGTGCTAGCACGACATCCACAGTACTGGCAGCAGCTCCGTGAGGAATTCGCTGGTAAAAATGGCGAAGAACTTTCGGCACATAACCTCTTGCAATCTAGACTGACAATGAATATATTACACGAGAGTGAGTGTTCGATCTGCGCTTTTCTTACGACGTCTCCTAATCATATTCTACAGCTCTACGTCTCTACCCAATATTCCCGCTCCTTGGTCGCGTCGCTCTCTGTGACACCATACTCCCAACAGGAGGAGGCCCCAACCGTGATCGCCCCATCTTCGTTCCGAAGGGCTCAGCAGTTGTCATGGCTTATTATGCACTCCACCGCGATACTCGTGTTTTTGGGGATAACATCGAAGAATTCAGACCGGAACGCTGGGACTCCGTGACGCCACAGCAGTGGGAGTTCCTGGGTTTCGGCAACGGCGATCGGGCATGCCTAGGGCAGCAAAAAGCGTTAATTGAGGCAGCTTATGTCCTCGCTCGATTTAGCCGGGAATTTACGAGTTTAGAAAGCAGGGACGAGCGTGAGTGGAAAGGTGAACTGAAATTAACATGTAAGAGCGCCCACGGATGCAAGGTAGCGGTACATTAGTATCACGAGACCAGCTCTTCAATCCGTGTTGAGGCTATTCCCAACATACATCTCTCGTTCCTTTGCTATGTGGGAGGTCACGGAGTGAAGGTACGCTATCAAATAGCTGGATAGCATGTAGGTAGGTGTTTGCGATCGTTAGGGCTCAATAGAAAAGACCAATTGATTCCTGGACCCTCCCAAATCTATGAGCAAAGGCCGCTTATTTGATATCCACTCACTCCACTAGTCGGGATGGTTAATAGTCCCGACGCCGTGACGAGGTTCTCCTTCATTCTTGTATCATGTCGTAGTATAAGTTTGTGTCGTCAAGCAACACCAAAATGGTTCTGAGTTAGGATGGCGTATCACTTTCAAACAAAGGCCACGAGCCAATTTGCTCAATAGAAACGTTTTGCTAGATATACTTAGGTTATCATTTGCTCGGGGTCTGTATATTTTAGCGCCTGAGTTGAAGGTGTATAGTAGAACATATTTGGAAAGATTAAATGTAGGAAATACCCGAAGTTTTCAGTTTTTATTATTGGTATGGTCGTTAACATCATTTCGGCGGGGAAGTGTGATGAACATCTCCTCTTACGCAAGAACCTAATTAGTCATCTACTAATCTGCATTTCTTACTACAGCCGTTGCCCGGATTGTGTTGCAGCTATACGTTCAAGTATAACGAGTTGCCTCCTTGCGTCAACATCCGCTCCTTGCTTTAAATATTCCCAATATTCCTTGAGCAAGAAACGAACTGTATGCAGTCCGCATACACAATCTTAAACTCGACTACCTTCATGGTAAGATCCAAATGGATCTTTGACCACAATGACGTCAGCCTTCAGAACTTGCAACTAGGTGATCCTTGATTAGGAGCTAAGAAATGGCTTCTTGAATGCAGATGTTTAATTAAACGCAAATTCTTGTGGAATATTCTATACTGGTGACTGAAAACCTCCGGCTAAAAGTAGTATAGACTAGCAGCTTAATAGTTCCGTTTCCTTTAATATAGTATACCCGTAAAGTTAATAAACCACCAGTAAAACAGAAGCCTAGCGGCTACAAGGTAGACTGCACTGCTACAACCTGTATAATAAGTCAGCACAGATTTCCGTGCTGAGTTCCTAATATCGCTATTGGTCTTATCACCTACTTCTTAGCTGGAATTTAATCGTTAGGGTATGAGACAGTGACCATGGTCATTATAAAACAACCAGTGATACGGGCCCGTGTTCCCCCCCTTGTTCTGCTTTAGTAGTAAACAACGAACAGGGCTTATATCAACATTGTCAATTTGCTAATGGTTCCTTTGGGAGGCCATGGGGAACAAACGTTTGATGATAATGGAGTAGATTTAGCTGTGAGAAGCCTGACTTGTTTGGGCAGCCGGGGAGATTACATTTATACTTTTTTAAATGCTTCTTCAAATGTGCCCTACGTAATCAATTAGGATATGAACATCTATTGAAACAGCTCGTGTAGTCTTTATAAAGACTGCATTCTGGAGGCTTAACCTTATCATATAGTACTTCTAGAGATTTATAGAGATTTAGTGAAAATAAGTAAATTTAAATGACTATTTTTATAATAGAAATACCGGAGGTGTTTTTTTAAGAGATATGCTTACTGGAAAAAAGCTATAAAACTATAAAAAATAACTGTTTGTTTTTTTATAAAAAAATATAAAAGAATTTTTTTTAAGTAATTAAGTAAACTTTTATAAAGTTTATTTACTTATATTAATATATATTTTTTAATTAAAATATTATTAACTTTAAT
>JAPUUL010001296.1:0-10397 GCA_029590625.1 Lasiodiplodia mahajangana | reverse complement strand
TCCTCCAGGCTCCAATCACCCGAGCTCTAATTCTCCGAGTTCTAGTTCCCCAAGTACTCAGCGAGCAGCTGCGTTAAAACAATCAACAGCTCAGTTGAAAGCAGATAGAAGGCGGCAAAGGAGAGAGGCCAGGGAAAGAGAGGCTGATCGGAAGAGAAATGAAGCCCTCCGATTACAGGACGAAGCGGTGAAAACACTCCGTGACCAGCTCAAAGCCGGCCGCTTAGCGATATGCGTGGGCTCGGGCGTGACCATTTACTCAGCTCCCACCCAAATTCAGCGCCTCTCATGGTGGGGACTCAGTGAGTTCACCTAAAGCTACATTCTATATTTTATTGTTAGGAAGAAGTTACTTACTTCAATCAACAGTGTCCAATGCCTTGGATTACTTCGAAGACCAAGCTACCGGGCTCTCTCAGCAACCAATAAACCAGGCTGATATCACCAGCGCCAGGAGAATTCTCCAAAAGCCAAATCCCACTGAGGCAGACCGCGAGGATGTCACAAATAGGATTCAGAAGCTTTTGACTAGTCGTGTCGATTTGGAGACAACCTGGTGTTAGTAATCATTAAAACTGAGTTCCTTGATTCATTGGATTGCATTCTTATCCCTGAGTTCCACACCTATTTAGGTTTCCAAGGGCTAATTTTTCGTTTTCAGTGAGAGCTCAATTCCAAAACCTCTACAAAGACCACGTGGATCAAATCGAACTCCTCGAGGCGATCAAAGCACTTTATGACCAAGGAGCTACATTGTTTACCACAAACTACGACGACTTGCTAGAAAATCATTGCAACGTAGACGCCATTGATGCTTCCGACCGTAGAGGTCTAGTTTCGTGGCGACGGGGATCGCGGCAAGCTGTCTTTCATCCCCATGGATACTGGAGGAACCCAAACCATATAGTGCTATCGGCAGAACAATACTGGCGTGTTAGAAATGATGCTATAATCCAAGAAACTTTGCAGCACGTCCTAGCCACGAAAACGGTGTTATTCGTCGGCTGTGGCGGCGGCTTATCCGACCCAAACTTCGGGCCCCTTATTCAATGGGCCGGAGAGAAGAATATCGGGACCAGCTCAAGTCACTATATCTTGCTTCAGCGATCAGAACCAAACCCCGTAACCCAATTACCTCTAACACATTTACGGGCCGAGAATTTCGATGACATTCCACGATTCCTCAAGGATCTTCTAGATCCCGCCAGCCGACGGGAGGGCATGAGTAAGTTATAAAAGCCACAAGCCTAGGAAGCACAATCTAATCCTCGACAGTCTACGAACTACCCATGGATCGCGAACGAAGAAGAATACACAACTGGCTTGCGCCCGTCGACCAGTCTACATTCCTCAACGACATGACGAATCTCATGGGGCCTAACCGATTTGATCGCCAGGTGACGCAAAGTCAAGATGTTTGGACATTGAATAAACCCTCTCGCGTACGATTGGCGGGGCCTGGTGGGCAACATTTCCCTCGTATAGCAATCTGATTGGGAGAGCTGACTCGGTGAATAGAGGGATACGGCAAAACGATGTTTTGCGCCTCCGTTATCCAGAACACACTAAAAGAGTGCCGGTTAGGCACTGTCAATCGCACTCGGGATTCGCTCGCCTATTTCTTCGGAGTGACATACCAGCCGTTTGAAACGGATTCCGCAGTCGATCATTACGACTTCAACGTGTTCCTACGGACGGTAATCTCGCAGCTTTCCCCTCCCGACGTCGTCTTTCCCTCCCTCCAAACTCTTTACACAGAATGTACGAGATACCACCCGGCGAGGCTACCCACCAATGCAGAGCTCCAGGCAGTGCTCCTTCAGATTCTCTTGCACCTCGACAGGCCCCCGGCTCCCAGGAAGGGGAGTGCGGTACCACCCGGCAACACATACCTGGTTATTGACGAGTTAGATACACTGCAGCCAAGCATGCGGACCGAGTACTCGAGGTTTATCAAGCTGCTCGCCAGTCAACCGTTCGAACATCTCCATCTCCTTGTATCGGCGGCAAGGCCTAGCACAGTCGGGATAGACCCACCCCCACGCCCCGGGCCAGGACGCAGAAGCAGGAAGAGGGGTAGGAGAGGGGGCCACAAGTTGTTCGACACAATTGCGCCAGTTCCCGCTGCCACCCCGACGAACTGGGCAGAAGTCACGCTAGATATGGCCTCGACGGCGATAGCGTTGGTAGAATGGCTCAGAGATCGATTCCTCAATGATCCCTCATTAGCCCCTTTCTCCAATATCCGTCATGAGGTAATAGCATATATCCAAAGGAGATCCCAAAAGTGAGCATTCCTCCCCACATTGATATTTACTTGTTCTCCACAAGAAACCCGTGCTAACCTAAATGCCTCCATAGTATGCGATGGGTGTACTGGAAACTAAACGAATTGAGTCACATAGAAGGAGCGGATGCTTTGGACGACAACGCGTTAAGACACGAGGCCTTGGCGATTTTGGGTGCAAATGACCGCAGTAGTAGTAGCTCTTCCAGTCATAGCGACCACGGCGGTCGCGGTAGACGGAGCAAGAGAGCAAGAGCTGGCTCACTCCCATAGTTGTTAACGAAGTCGGGCTAGGCAAAGCAAGCCGTGTATCCTAGAAAGTTCTAATATTAGTCAGTCTGAAAGAAAAGCATGGTGTCGTTGTCGCGTGCAGCTTTTTAGTAGAGATGAAGAGAAATAGTTAAATAACTATCCGATAAATCTTAGTTTTTTGTTGGAGAAAACGAGTTAATAGTAGAATATTATCATAGCTGCCATAATTTAACCTATACCTCATAATTCAGTCCCTATTAAATGACTTAAGCACAACTATTAATACTATTAATAATCATAGAACGCATATGGCAGCATGTACCAAGACAAGATTAGAGCGTTGTTGTTGTTTTTCTATTCAAGCATCAGGTTTTTTTCTAATCTGTAGTGTAGCCACTCCCACCTGTTCAGAGGCTAGACCTCTCAAACTACTATTCTCCCACTACCCTCTACGCTCACAAGCGCAACTATGAGTAGCTGAAATAAATTTATTATTTAGGCCTAGAGATGAACTCTGCCTGTATTAGCATTATGGCTTGTGCCATAGTCTGCTGAATATGCCAACTAAGTAGCACTCGGAATTTTGAAACAGGTTTATTATGAATCGGGAACTTTGTATACTACTTTTCGTGATTTAAGGTGGTCGAGTAACTAAGTAATCAGTGTCCAACGCACGGCCAAGACGCCTTCAAATATGTTACAACGTATAATCCAATCCCCCTTGACATCTAAGCGCAAGTACAATCAAAAGGATAGAGATGTTTAATGTGTGTAAATGATAACAAAAGCAGTTGGAAAAGAGTATGCACGTGGAAGGGAAGAGCTTTCCTTCAACAGATTTCCTGTAATGGGATAGTAGTGTTACCCCTATTTCTTCGTCTTCTCTTCAAAACATTCCGCCACCCATCTGTCTCGTTCTGTTGCAGTGTAGTGCTATGATTCTCTATCTTGTTCCGTTCCCGAAGCTCCTCATACCTTTGTATCTGTGTCTTCGTAGGCCGAGAGTCATTCCGTCCTCGAAACTTCGCCAAGATAACGTTCACATTCCACGCAAAGAAGATGGCGGGGACCGAGACAATTGTCGACACGCCAACTTAAGTACCCACCACGTTAGCAGATACATGTCAACCGTCTAGAGATCAGCACTCACAAAGAATTGGGAACAGCCACCATCCCGGGTATTTTAAGTCTCCGCCTTCGTGGGGGAAAACATTCACGTCTAGGGCGAACAGAGACGACAGAAACGAAAGAGGGAGCTTGATCAAACACGAAAAATTATTAGCATCCGGTTACCGAAAATCCCCAACCTTTAGTCATTGGAAAAACTCACAAACACAATTGTTATGAGCGTAAGGACGAGGATAACATTGGATAGCTGGGCTGAGTCCTGGGCTTGCAATCGACCAAATTCCGCCTGTCGGAGGCCGAGAAGGTTATTGATCTGTGTCATGAATTAGCCAGGAAGTATCTTTTGAACCTGCAGGTGGATATCTGACATAGTTTTCCGTATTAGTTGCCTCCAAGAGCATGACATCTATGTCTTTCTTGGCATCTGCAGGCGTGTAAAACTGAAAACTTCGGGACTTCTTCCCCTTATTATAAGAAGAAAAGGCTTTCTTCCACACAGCTTCTTGGTCATCCGCAATAGAACTGAGCATTTGGAGCTCATCACGAATGTCTCGTAGTGCTTCCAGAAGCACCGTTTCAGACGATATGACGTGGTAGCGGCTTGAGCCTCTCCGTTGTCCCTGTGGCTCGTTATCAAGATCTTGGTTAGGAAGTACTCCCTGCGCTTTGTCTGCTTCCTGAAGCCCATTGAGAAATTCTCTAAAGAGCCGGGTTTCCTGGTCAGCCTAGTCAAGGCAATTAGTACAAAACGCAAACCCGCTCACTCATATTACAACTCACCACGTCTCTCATTGAATCTCGGAATATTTCTATCGGCCCCTTGTTATAAATATCAGCAGATTTTGCCACAAAAAATCCAGTTGCGGCACTGAGAAACAGTTCCATTATAGAGTATACTGATGTAGCTTCTCCGAACACGTTCCTAGCCTCAGACCAAATAACTTTGAGAAGGCTCCCGGTGCTTTCTTGGTCAGAATCATCCGCCGTGGCCGTGATGATTGTTTCTGGGCACAAATCAATTAATTTATATCCTCAGTTGTAGATACTAAGAATCTCACTTTCATCAAGGATCCAAATCCAGAGATTATTGACCATCAAAATTTTCCTTGTTGCTGGTTCAACGCCAGTGATTAGTCTCAGTCCTGTCAATTCACCATGATATGTTTATCTTACCACGGGGCTCTAACGATTGTCCGTGCTTTTCCAAAAACTTAGATAGTACTTGATCGTTGTCCCTCGCGAAGGTATCAAGAAGAGTTGGGTAGTAATACTGGTCAAGAGTCAGAGGAATATGCCTGACTCGTCTTGAGTCACGGCTAGTGCCAGATTCGTCCAGCAACTTAGTTGCAGGGAGGGAGGGGCTATCAGGACAATCTCCAATTGTGAGGTACGGCATCTGTTATCAACATAATTAGTATGATGCACCGCTTCCCCGGAGGGGGAATCTGCTTACATAAATAGCCACGCACTGCCCTTTAGATATACCACCTTCACTCAGGCTGTGGTTTGAATGGTCCTCATGCTGTGGCTGCTTCGGCTGTTGCTGCGGAACCAGTGAGCCTTCAGAATTGACGCAACGCGCTCTTACGGACATACCACACACTGCGGCTTCATGTAATACCGTCCCCCACCCGCCGCTATTTCACTCCAGCTTCGATTAAAGTGCTTCATTAGAGCCATATGGTCTCTTTCTGAGCGCTTTAAATCGTATGATAACCGGCTCACGAGGTCCTAAGGGGCACATATGAGAAGTTGGTGGCAAGACAGCGGGATTGTGATACAACTTACTCGCATGAGATGCAGCTGTCAATTATTAATTCGTCAACATCGTTGATTTTTGGCAAAAGACAAATCGAAATCTTACCTCATTGACTGGGAGATGAATCCACCGAGCCCGAAGGTCACCAGGATTATCATTGGACCGCTCTTCTGTATCATCATTGTCGTCTTGAGATACTATAGATCTCATCCAATCTGGGACACCAGGCCCCCCCAACAGACAGTTTCAGACCGTTTTCGCCTTTCTTAGGCGCGATCTGCATCAAAGAGCCCCTCAGCGCATTCAGATCACGCTGACCTAGGTCGTCCTTAGCTTTCTTCATCACGGATTCTATGCCCACGCCGTAGATGATATCATGAATAGTAGGCTCAGCGTAACGGATGCGGATCGATTTCCCGTCGGAAACCATGATATCTACAATATTCCCTAAAGAGCTCATCAAGGCTGGGTCAGCACTCTTTTCTATGCCTACTTGAAATGCAGGCGCGTGTTCCTTATTCGGGTTCGGAGTGTGGTCAAGAATTGGCGGCGGGCGCAGAAGCAGATCTCTAATATGACTGCAGGCGTCGTTTTCTCCGTAGGGGCCCGGTACAAGCTTTTGGGCGCTCTGTATTGCATCGCTAGAGTATCCGCCCTTGGACAGCAGCCACCACACCACTATCACTTTGCGGCGCTGAACGGCCCAGTGGAGGGCAGTATTAAGTTCTAAGCCTTTAGCCTCCTCACTGTACCATCTCTGCAAGAATTCCTTCAAAATGTCTTCGTATCCCGCCTTCTCGTAGCGGGCGAGCAATTCGAGAATCCGGTCTGCAGCCACCGAATACATATCTATGAAAGCCGTGTCCGTGTCTCGAAGTTGCCGGATTTTCTTCCAGAATAGATTCTGTATTTCGTCCTGTGGTCGATTAAGAGATAAAGTCAGAGGCGAGTCGCCTCGACTATTCTGCTTTATAATCGCCCCGGCGGCCACCCATGATGCTACCTGGTCTGGTGTTTTTGCGATAGTATCAAGGAGAAACTCTACAGCTTGAACTGAACCGTTTCCAGACGCTATGTGAAGCCATGTGCTCCCTTCTCGGCACCACTCCAGCACCTCTTGGTCAATTTCGACGCATTTACGAGTCAACTCGAGTGCATCATTAGAGACTGCCCAGAACATGATAGCGTGAAGCCGATCCAGCCCCTTAAATTCACCATTTGCAAGGTGCTCTAGCAGTTTACTCCCAACTGCGGCAGTATCATGCACTAGGTCTATAGAACGGTCTTTCAGCGTGGTATTTCGGGAGTGGTATTGTTCGGCTACCAAGAGCTCGAACCCAATCTCACGATTCATGCCCTGCAGCGCGTAGCGTAAAGCCGTGTATCCCCTCCTATCAAGGGCTATAACATTCGCACCACCTTGAATCAGAGCTTTGACATTTTTGAGTTCGTAAATTGTGGCAATCCCCAGGGCGGTGAGCCCCTCCTTATTAGTAGTTGTCATATCAGCGTTTCGCTGCAGTAGTGTCTTGACGACCTGATCGTCCGGCTTGCGGCACGCTACCATAAGAGCAGTATCTCCTGACAAGGGATTTTTTTGGTTGATGTTGGCGCCGGAGTCAAGAAGGCACTCAACATGCCAAATCTTCTGCTTTAAACAGGCAAAACCTAGAGGCGTATCACCAGCCTTGTTAGATCGATTGATATCTGCGCCTGCGCTTAACAGAAGCCGAAATATTTCCTTAATCACACTTGAGGATTTTTCCTCAGACCAAATAACGTTATGGAAGCAAGTCCAACCAGTTTGACCAACATCAGAGGCCAATGCACCACGGCGAATCAGTTCTTTAACGACTTCTAGTTTTGTATAACTGCACGCGGCTAGAATTGGGGTTTGAGATACCGTATTTGTTTTGTGGATATTTGCCCCATTATCGAGCAGTAGACTGACGATTCCGACGTTGCCTTTCGCACAAGCGTTGGTCAGTGGAGTTTGTTGGCTTCCCGCC
Source organism: Lasiodiplodia mahajangana (assembly GCA_029590625.1). NCBI lineage: Eukaryota > Fungi > Ascomycota > Dothideomycetes > Botryosphaeriales > Botryosphaeriaceae > Lasiodiplodia > Lasiodiplodia mahajangana. The sequence goes on along the minus strand of JAPUUL010001296.1, from coordinate 2,962 downwards.
TGCTCGATCGCTGCTCCCACACTTAACAGCCATTTTGTAGCATCATACATCCCATTCGAAGTGGCTAGTATCAGTGGTGTATTGGCATTGACGTCACCTTCATTGATATACTTCTTCGAGCCCCGTTCGTAAAGAAGCTTGAGGATTTCCACGTTGCCATAAGCGGCGGCTTCGTGAAAGGGCGTACAACCATCATCTCGTCGCAGGTCGAAGTCGGCCTTCGCATCTAATAGGCATGCAACAATCTCCCGTTTATTGTACCTCGACGCTAGATGCAGCGGACTGCTCCCTCTCCCGTCCCGCAGGTTAATATTCGTAGTTCGAGCAAGGAGCAGGTCCACGCTCGCTTTCGTGCCGTACCGGGCACTCATATGCAGCGCCGTCCCGCCGATGACTAAAATCTCGGCATTCACGTCGGCGTTACGTTCTAGAAGAAGCTCGATGATAGAGGCCCGGTCCAGTGCCGCTGCAAAAGCCAATGGGGTGAGTTTAATAATTCTCGAACGATCACCCTTCCCGTCGTCTTCGTCGAACTCGTAGTCTATGAGTGCCTCAAGTAGATCATCTCTAGAGCTCAAAAGCGTTCTTACTTCGTCGATCTTGTTATTGCCAATTCCATATTCGAGTCTTGTGATCAGATCGGCAGCCATGGAATCGACTAGGTCCGCGAGAGGCTTATCGTTGGAAGAACTGCTGCTGTCATCGCTGACAGGCTCTGTTGCGGGGTCGGGCGAAGGATCGCCCTTTTCGCTATTCTCCGCTTCCATAGTAATTAATAAGTAGTCACGTCTATTTATCTCGATGTTGCCAGACACCTAGAACTTCCATTGCCACGCAAGCTAAATGGAGGCAGATTGGGTCAAAGTGCAGATACTTCTTTCAGTTGAATCCCCCGAAATTGTGCAAAATTAATTGAATGCTCGCCATGTTGTCTCTCTCTCGAGCCCACCCAGGTCAGCCACCTTTAACCGTTGGCTCACAACCCCTACCGACATACATAGTTTGATGACCGCTCCACAATCTACCTATTTCGACTAAGGGCAATATGTGGCAGGGGCCGAACTTCTAACAAGTATCTAAAAGTATCGCATACACATAACATTCTACTTGCCCAACCGGGGCTTTCAATTAGTTAGACCTTAACAGAAGAATAGATCCGAAGTGACAGTGCCAATCAAGGTGCCCTGCTAATGAGCAAACGGCGTACCTAGTTTCTGAGCAATCGTAGCCGCAAATTATAGTCAGCGCATTCACGTAGATGGATGCCAGTTCTAGCTCCCCCAAGTGCCACAACGAGTCCCGTTTCTACTAAGACAGACTACAAATATGCATAGATAAAATCTCTACGGGAACAGCCAGATTGTAATTGGGATAAAGCCTAGCTACATCATTTTGTGTGCGGTCGTATTGTTTGGACTCTCCCGAACACGCTCTGCCTCAAGCCAGCTCCCACGAACACGATCTTATCCAGATTGTTAACTCCATCGAAATCAGATCGGGGAGACAGTTTCTCCTATATCAGCAGGTGGCTCATATCCCAATTCACGAAGGGCGTGTCATTTGGAGTTATCGATAGTAGACGCATTCTTGCGCATCCTCACTGTTGACTAGCATTAACACCAGTCGTCGAGAAGAACCCGAAGCCTATTTTTAAGGTTTGACGGTGCCGCCGTCATTGTCGGTGAGTAGGCTAGGTAAGAAAACGCGAGTATCATCATGTGGGTGATCTCACACTGCGTCCAACATTTAGTTTCCTGTTGTTACTGGGGTTGCGGAGTAGTAAAACCTGAGAAGCGTCATAGAAATGTTCAAATTCTAAGAAACCGGGACCCGTCTACTACCTCGAATCTGGCGTCGCCAATACCACTACTCTATAGTTAATATGCCAACTATCAAGAGCTACATCCAAGCTATGATGAACATAGGGCAAGAACCGAGACCTCCGACCCATATGACCTACTGATTTAGGACTCTGTTTTCAACAATACGAGATTAGACAACTAGTCTGGTTCTATAGGTTGCGGCGTTCTGGGACTGTAGAATATGCAGTAGTTGCTCCTATTCGATCCTAACTTCTTAGTCATCTTCATCTTGACCTTATAGTACTGTTATCTCAATGACGGAGAAGCTATGCCACAACTAACGCATCTAAAGACGAGAAGACCATCTTTCAGCCAAGTCTTTCAGTTAGAGATATGCCGTCGAAAGTAAGCAGGCCTCCAAGTCGAGCAAATACTTTCATGCTTCAGCCTAATGTGGTTTTCTGGCAGGAAGTCCTTATGTCTCTAATGGCACATGTGCCTTTATCTTCTACGATTGCTTGCATGCCTTGTATACAAAGATACCACAGACCTTTATGAATAGAAGGTTTATAAAATCAAGAGATCCTCGTACCCATGATTAGGAGGTAGCTAAAAGATCAAGTTCTTCTACCCATTTGACGATTCATCTGGTTAGGAGGCCGGTAGTTGCTTTTATGATACATTGATGCAAAAGCCTCTTGGTTAGCAAGACTATGCCGCATGCTGTCCTTATCACCACAGCGCCTCGAAGGTGATATGCTGATTTACACCCACAGAGCTAAAGGATGCGCTCCTCAGGGCCACCCAAAGAGACGAACCAGAGGCAGATGTGGACGTGATTAGTAAAAGCAGTGACTATGAATGTGCAACCCCGATGATTACGCGGAATGGTCTTATTTACTCCATCGCCCAGTCAGGGAAAGAAAACGCCACCTAAGCTATGAGTGTCTTCACGTCCAAGTCAACTAACATTTGTACTACGGGTGTGAATCAACTCTCTATTTTGCATGGGCCACGACGGAAAAGGCAATTATGAATACACACCGGGCAACACTTGTCCGACCACTGTCGTCCCAGCCAGCCCCTCCCCGATGGTCACGGGCCAGCGTTACCGTTCCACAACCGGAGAAAGCGATGGTTGACCGTGCATGTATCCGCCT
>JAPUUL010001295.1:0-10410 GCA_029590625.1 Lasiodiplodia mahajangana | reverse complement strand
TTTGGTTGCCCACGGCCAGTTGGCGTATAATGATACCGCAACACCGGGAACGGGTACGCCGGTGAAAATCGATATTCAAGGTGCAATCGATAAAGGGTTCTTCCTCTCGGATGGGGAGTGGACATGCTACCGGCGTAACTATTTTTCTTGCACCTGCTCTTACAACTTAACGCCGCATTTTCCTAATGCGACGCTACATTTTATTCCAACGGGGTCGGCAACGCCCTATCAAGTTTTTGGGTTCGCGATGAGTATTTCAGCAGTCGTGTCTGATAATGACTCACAAAGCATCGATCTGGTGCAGCATACCCCCAAGAGAGATAAAGGCCCGACAGCGAAGCCGGATAAAATTAAGCTACTGCCCAAGCCTCAGCAGCCACCACACTCGCTAGGGCTATACCAAGATCACCATGCCATGAGCAGCGGAACGAGAGCCATGTATGAGGGCGGATATGGTCAAAGCGCTCAAGCCCCATTCGCAACCGAGCATACATTCGAGCGAATCCAATTTAAGCAGGCTACGGCAAACAATGGCAAGCGAAGGGCCGCACAGCAGTACTATCACTTGGTGGTAGAGCTTTATGCTGATATAGGCGCTCAAGCCTCAGGCGATCAATATATTAAAGTCGCAGAACGAAAGTCGGCAAAGATGATCGTCCGCGGTCGTTCCCCTGGACACTATCAGACAGAGCGACGGGGTAGCACGAGCAGCGGTCCTGGAGGCTCGAGTGGAATGGGTAGTTACTCGGGCTCGCAGGTACTTGGAGGTGACTATGGGGCGGGCTCTTCCAGTATTCTCCAGAATGCGTACTCGACAAACTACGATACTCGCTCCGGACACTACACCACGTCACGCCACCCCGACATTAGTATGGAGCCCCTAATTCCTGCGGAGGAGGCCAAGGCGATCGAAGTAACCAAAGATTACCAATACTACCCGTCCACAATATACGAAGGCATTGAGACACGTGGAATCGAGATGTTTTCTCATCGCAACGAGGCAGATACCATGTTGGCCGCTACTACTTCTGCTGTGGACTCGGCTATTTCTAAAGTTAAGCACGAGTTCGACAACTCTCTGCCCAGTATCTACCAACCTGGGTCCGCGTATTACCCTAGGAGCTGCGGCCGCTATGAGGGCAGAGGATCATCAGCTGGTTATTATCCTACACCTCTTTCCCAATCGGGGTGAGCATATCTTTCGAAGACTGCCAAGGCGTATACGATAGGAGATGAAGAGAGATGGAGTATTCCGACAGGTATGGCAATCTATGCGCGATGCCCCGTTGATTTATAGTGCCCTGGCTTCGTACCTCCACCTTTACATAAAATCGGCCGCATCGGAGAAAGAAAAAGCATATTGGAATTTGTTTCATTCGGATTTAACCTGGCTACTGGAGCCAGGTATGACGGCGTACGGAAATCAACACGGAAAGATCAGAGGTCTGGAGTTTAAATCTGCATGGGTTATCTCAAGATACAAGACGTAAGGCATACGGCGAAACTGATATGGCATTGTGTAATGGTCTCGGTTATACTAAACAAAAGATGTTTACGAAAGAGTGTGAGTAAAAGGGAATGGGGATTACGGCAAGGATACCCAGACACGAGTGTTTGATTATGGAACAGTTCTCGCAAGACTAGTGACGGGAATCGCGAATTCTGGTCTCTGGTCTCTACGCCCAGGCGAGAGTCACATCGGAAACAGTCATGGGTGGCGTTTGGCAAAGACGGATGGATTTGTCGGAAGCATGACATTTTGCGTTTTCTTTCATATATGTCGTTTCTGCTACGATTGGAAGCCGTGGCGAATGATTTACTTGTTGCCGCAACTGTCGACAACCTGTCACAAATCTACAACCGTCTTTATTCGGCTCGGGGATTGTTGGGCGGGACAGTTGTTTGCAAGCTTTCCGCAAAGTGGTAGGGGCTGGTTTCCGAATGTTAGGAGACGAACTGAAGTACTGGAGATGGCTAGTATGGCAGGCAAATTCAGATATACGGTAACTCGGGAGAATCCTGAGTTCTCCTTAGCATAGCTCATTTCCTTCGCAATCGTACGAAGTTCAATATGATGCCGATTGGTGTCGTCCAGTGATAGTGATAGTGGGCCTCGACTTATTTGCATGGCAGATGCACACGGTTCCGCCGGTAGCACTAGTATGGGTGATAGACATGCAAATTACGATTTACCAGATCAAGTGAGCGAGCGAATACCCTAGTCAGAGGCATCCGTCAGTCAACCTTGATGCTCTCTGTACCGTGGTAGTGCATATGCCCAGCCAGCCTCACTCATGGTCCCACAGCGGGAACTAGGGGCGCTAAGGAAGCACGCCCAAGGACCAAAACACAAGGGAAAAAAACACGGCAACCAAGAGCCGTGCAAATTATAGAGTGGGGATGTTGAACCCCGGTCAATTGTGCTGTTTGTTTCATGCGGTCGAACACTCACTACTGTAGGTACGCAAACCATCGGCAACCCGGTCTATGGCCGAGCTATCACTATGTTTCCGCCTTATAGCGGTTCCCGATGCATCTCGTCAGTCTATAACAATTGGAAGGCCTGTAGTAGCACACGCTTGCCTCTGATTTCATCGCGTCCCCGGCGTTGTTAAAGGCGCTTCCAAGGACAATTCGAGGTGTTCTTGTAAGAGCTCTCTACCCCTCATTGTACATGGTGCGGATGGGGGGCGCGCTACCTACATACATAGCTTCTTGTGGTAACAGTAGTAGTGGACGGCTGTGATGCAGCTAGCTCTGCTCTACATACCCGCCGCCGTACATATGTAAGTATCTAGTGGTATACCAACCAAGAACAAGCACGAGCCTGTTGTTATGTATTATTATTATTACTATTAGTGAATCAGTGATACCTATCTTCATCGCTCCAGACACATGGGACCGAATATCCAATGCGCATGATCTATCCCCTGACCGATGATCGACAACACATCAGAGTACGGCCTGCCGAGACATCCTCCTCGGCTCAGAACATACTGTAAGCAGGCATATACCTGCCTCTGAGATTATAGATTACCTATAGTAAATACTCACCTACACGTATATGTAGTATTTGTGGGTCCCTAGTTAAGACACGCCATCTCTAGCACCTACACAAACATTTAACAAGGCTGGCCATCCATATCTTTGCTTGCTTGCCTAGAAACCTATGTTTGCTGGCAATTGGGTTCTAGTGTTCAAAGTACTTGAATTCTCTTCCTCGGTTGCAGAGTATAAATACCACAGCATTCTGGGTTTATTACTATAGGCTAACTGATAGATCTATTAGTGGCTTAATTTCTATAGTCAAGATGTCATCTAGAGTGGTAAACAGACGTCACTGGAAGAGGCATTGTTGTGGCGTTGCTGCTGTACAGCATCGCACCAACGCGGGGGTATATTCAGAAGCTACCATGTATGGGAAAATCGGCAAACTAGGTAGTACTAGGTAGGATGCAAAATACACATCACCCAAGATTTTCGAAGTGCATGTAGATTTGTTTAACGCGCAATTGGTAGGTGTGTACGAAAATGAGCAGTATCTCGGGTAGTATAACTCTCTACTCATCAACACTAAACATATACCCAGTCTCTAAAACACTGTAGAATCAGGAGGTAGGTATTAGAATAGGTAGGGTCGGAAAAGAGCAAAAAGTGTGTCTACTAATAGCGTAGGTACTTGTACCTACCCATGCTACTTGTGTGCCGACTAGCGATTACTTAAGTACAGGTACCAAAAGGAGTGCCGTAAGTACAGCATGCTGCAAGCTATAGGTGGGTATAGCAGATGGTGGTACACTAGGTAGACTAACCACCTCCCACTTAAGTAGGTACCTTGTCTACATTTACCGTATGAAATAACCCCACACACCAGGAAACGGGATCCAAACGGTATGTGGAGTGGTGGAACAGACCGCGGGCGAGAACACGGAACGGCGGAGTAGTGGCCGAATCGCGAGATGATTTCAAACTCTGATAATGGGGAATGACGGGGAGTTTGGCAGTTTGTGGACCCAAGCTTACGGATGTACCTATTTGCATGGATAAGCGACGGTTCCACTGTTGGCAACTATGTAGGAGGGTATTGTGCGAGTGCGAGGATGATTCTGATTCGCAAAGAAAAGGAAAATCGAGATTGCTATAATAAAATATAAAAGAACGCGGGAGATTTGCAGTATACCCCAAAAATATTCGACAGCCTCATGTTTCAAAGCAAGGGCCCCTGTACACCAAGTTCTGTCAAGCACTTGTCAGTCATTCTTACCCAGATATCGGTCCTTTTGCCCAGAACCACGGGTCAACTTGCTCAAAAAGACAATGCTAGTGCGAGATACTGGGCGCGTGAACTTGCTTAGCCACACGTTGTTGACAACACGCTCACCCTTCTCTTGTGGTAATGTGATGCTCTCCGGGTACCGGCGTTGTTTGCACACCGGCTACGGAGGAGGTATCTACAGGTCATACATTACNTAGGTAGGTCGGTACCTTATGTAGATATGTAAGTACCTACCTAATGTCGGTCCAAGTGGGCACGCACTACGTTAGGTACTATAGGTACATGTAGCGCGCTATACTAGCACGCGCTGCTGCTACACTACGTTAGTGTCCGTCAAGTCCTCTCCGACGTGCAGCTGAGACCAAATGAGCTAAAAGGCGAAGACCACTTAGCGCTGAAAGGAATCGAACCTAACCCCAATTAGAAGACTCTCTTGGCACACACCTAGCTAGACCCTGCTCTTTCTTCACCGTTGCATGTTGACGTAACGACTGTATATCTCGCCGGTCGTAGCCAACTGGCCACGCGATTGGCCGTCTATTCCCAGAATTTAGGTCGGCACCATCCAATCACATCATCGGCTATTTCTATATTTTTTTTTKGAAACAATTTGAGGTGGGCAGTCATGGGTGAGCGAGTCCAACCTCAAACCTGGTCTCGCCGGTCATGGCATCTGGGTACCTACCTACCTACCTACTAGGTATGTACATTTAGGTACCTAAGGAAGGTCGTGATATGTACCCCATCTAGAGTCTCTGCTCGCAGCCTGACATCCCACAATCCATCATCATCTTAGTTTTCCTGTCGCCAGCCTCACACCATCTCATCATTACGACATACCTACTCAGGCGCAAGTCGCATGAGCGCGGCGTGGGCGGCTTAGCTGATTCTGCACTCAAACTCAATCGGATTATTGGTGATTACATGTATCTACGGTTACGTGGATTAGTGTCGATCTCTTTTCGGCTGCCGAGGAACGTCGACTGCAGCGCGCAACATACATACATATCTATCTTTATTCCTACTTGGCAGCGAGAGGTGGCCTCCGTCATAACGTGGCGGTAAGTCACAGTCCTACCATACCCATTGTACTATTACTGCGGTCCTACTAAGTAGGTAGTATGTTTATGCTCCTGTAAGCGATTGAGTTGGGTTATTGATGTTGTATGAGGGATGAAGCCAAGTACTAGGCAGTCCCCGTGCGGGGTGATCATATACACTGTAACTGTACTTCGTCCGTCCGTACAACCTACCTATATAGATGCATGTACGCCACGGTCCCGGCTTGCAGTTCTAGCATATGAGGGGTTTAGTTTTGCCCCCATGCTTTTTGCCAAGACATTCTCATTTCGATGCCGGGCTTGGCTTACACGCGATCGAACAGCCGCTGCTCTACGCTACGGTCCTGTATAGCATCATACACTATCTACTTAGTATCCAGATATTGCACGGCATCCACTGTGCGCTCACCACCTAGGTGGTCCCTATACGCAATACAGCATGCGGACATGGTATGTACCTACATAGGCAGGCTGGCATCTCACTGTCGGCTACCTAATCCTGCCCCCGTCCCTGTCCCCAAGTCATTGCCGGCCGAAGCGACGCAGCCACAAAGCCAAGAACCCTCGTCATCGGAAAGCCTACCCGCCGAGTATTGGGTGGTTGCTCCCAAACCATCAGCCCATCGCTCACCGAGATGGCAATCTTCGAGAAGCTAATCCGGCCCCCATCGCTCATTGATTGTACTGCATGCATGGTACATACATAGTCAGACTGCCTACGGGTGCTGCCGCCTACCTTGGTACTTTGGCGCTCCATGATCTTCACCTTGCTTGATTTACTAATCTAGCAACATACAAGCAGGCTACAAACTGAACTGATCGTACCACAGCATACTCTGTGACTGCGCATATCTACAATGGCTACTCTTGGTAAATCGTGGCCGCTCGCATGCTTCAATTGCGCGTTGTCTAATTAAGCTTTTGTGGAGCTTGAATCGACGGTGGCTACTTAGCTAGCTCGAGCTATCGCTGGCAAATCTAAGTTTGATGGGTACACGATGCATCTTGACAGCTGTCTGTCCATAGAGCTGTTGCATTTTGGCAATGTCCCTGCCGCAGCCGCTTCAGTACCTGAGCAGGGTCTTATTCCCCTACACCATCTAACATCAATTTTGCCACAGGAGTAGACATACCCGTGCAGAGCTCTAAGGAAAGATAAAAGATGGGTGGTCTCGAACTTGGTCACCGAGCATTGTGCCAAGAGAAGCAAAAAGTACGGTAGCTGTATCTCGGACCGAAAGACCTGAAAAGATAGGAAAACATTTGACTGTCGAACCTCGGAGTTGCCATTCCTCCAATGCACAAACTGCGTGTTCTTTCAGCTACCGGGATCAACTCTGCTCTTTTTGTTCTCTCCGTCAACAACGCAGACCGGTTTCCTCCGTTCATTACAATCTTTGTCTGCATTGTGCAGGCGAACCAAGACAATATCATTATGACATTCGAGATGCCACTGACCGGTCAACTGTGGTTTCCAAACTCGGAAAAAATAAGCGGCCCTACTACGGCAGCCTTTGAGACAGATGAGACAAACCAGTTGGAATCACGAGTGTCAGCCTTCTAAGTCGGTATTTTTTGGACGAATTGGCACGTAGGTGAAAATCAGTGTATCTGGAGAAGCCTAACTCATCTAGCTATCCCTTATTACGTATAAGATTCCTTTTATCCAGTAATACGTGTTTCTATCGGGACCGATAGTATAGGTAGGCTTGGCAAGTTGCTACACCATCACTCACAGGCGTTATCTATTTAAGACACAATAATACGCGGCATATTACCTACAGTTTAGATAGCCGAGTCCCTTTATGCACATCGCCATAGTTCGGCGTTCATCCACTAATAGTAATTCCAGACACTTTGTTCGGTCAAAGCAGGTTAAGCCCACACCACTAGATTGTCTACTATCCCTGTCGCAAAAAAAGAGGAATGCCACCTACAAATTCTTCGCCCATCATTACGCAGTTTACTACGTAGGTATGGCCGCAGTGCAGGTGGGATTGGTAGCCAGGACGAAAAGTGAACATTCTCTAGTACAATCTGACAGATCTACCTATCTTCTCTTAGAATATGAACTCAGCTCACCACCTCGGCATCGCCAATCTCTCGTCTATTACGTTGTGGTGGCCTTCGACCCCTCTTCAAGCTTACCAGCAAGTACAGTAGCCGGCTCCATCGTTTAACTCTCCTAACAATCTTGGCAACGTTGAATGCTACTCTGACATGCACCGTCATAAAGCCATCTTTTGTTACACGACTTTCCGACTCTCCTCAGCCCTACGCACGATTTTGTATCACTACCGCCCTACCCATGGAATAGCTGCTGGAGGCGTGCATCCGGAATCAATCCGGAAGACTACTGGGCTGATACAGATTGCGGGCCAATATCTGGTAAGAGAGAAATATTATTTACGCATTGAGCTGCTGCCTACCTACGAGTCTCACCGATAGAGGATTACCATTAAACGAATGGATATGTATGATCTGCATATTGCCTGCATAAACCACTAAATTTTCCCTGGCCTTGCTGTGCCCCTCGTCCCCAGCCGCTTTCACGTCGCACTGCTAGTCCCAGCATCCAAGTAAAGCCTCTAGAGCGTGGTACAACCGACTAACGTAACTTTTCTAGGCGAATCGGGGTCCTAATTGTCACTTAATTGCTGCCGCCCAGACCGCGCGAATTACTCATTCAAGCATTCTAGGCTGGAATATTACGTTAGTTAGTTGCTTAAATAGATAGTTGTGGGCTCGGACTTCGGACACTGTCGCTTGGCTATTTATCTAATGACCAAAGGCCATTGCCTAAGCGACGCACTAAAGCTGCATTGCTATGGAGATATTCCTTCATCGCAACCCCAACAAGCATACCAAAGGCGCGGCGCGGCGCTTCCCACTTCTTGATTCCTATGGTGCGAGTCGTCAAGGATAAAACCAATCCTACTTGTGTAACCGCCTAAGCGCAATCTCAGGCTAACATCTCCTTCTTCACGCGGTTGTGCGACGCGCGGCACGTGGGGGTTAGGATCAAATTGTCGATACTTGGGTGATACAAATCTCGAATAAAAGTAAGTTGTGGGGGGGGGGGATAGGAGGAGGCGTCATCTTGTTAAACGTCAGGACACGGGCAGAGATGCGGACTCTGAGCTTAGACTCGGCATTCATTTCTCGCCTTGTGGTCTGTCTTGCCCAGGCCGACTGGTCTCGCAGATTCGACCAATACTTATCCAACCTGCAGCGGCGGCGACCACCCCGCTGTAGGCATAAGTACCACGGTTAGCTTGGTGAGCCATTGTAGCTACCTACCCCCTTGCGTAATTTAGGAACTGACCGGTCGACTCAGAAGGCATGCCTTTCCTGCTTTTTTYCGCGACATGTCTCTCCTTTCGGCCAAATAAGGTAGTGAACCCCCGCTAGTTCTTACTCAGCTCCACGTGGGACCTTCTGCAGATAAATGACGCCGCGGATACATAGTAAGTTCCGCATCGAAGAGTAGGAAGAGAAGGAAGAGGAGGAGGAGGAGGATGAAAGACCCCTGGCTATGTGGCTGCGGAATTGTCTGCGCGCAATCATACAGGACCTGGGCTTACGATCCGAGGGAGTGGTCCTGTAGGCTGTCTGGCGACGCCGAGAGAGGCGGCCGGCGAGGCAAAAGCCCATGCATATGGCGCCGGGCCGTAGCCATGCTTCCTGCGCATGAGGGCATAAATTGGAATATTACGTACCTTAGCTATGTACTTAGCCAGCGTTGGATAGGGTCCCGTACATTACTTATTTTGTATAGTAACTTTACAGTAACCTGTAGACAGGGGGGGTGTCTTCGTAGCTTAACGGATTTGTAGAGTATGAGTGGGATGGTGTGGGGGGGGGACCGGGCTAAAATGGGATGTGGTGGCGAATTCTTTTTTTTTGTTGCTTAGATGTATCTATCTATCTTTCCGCCGGTACCTGCGAATCTCTGATGGGATGTGGGATGTGGGATGCGGGATGAAGAGGCGGAGAATCGGGGACTTTGTTGGAGGGGGTTTAGTGAAAATTTACCTACCTTCTGAGTTCGTGGCTTTCGTGACCGGTGTTTTTCGCTTGGTTGTTACTGGAGATGTGAAACTCAGCTATGTGCTGAGGAGGGTTGCCTGTGGATTGGCTAGCCTTGTTGATTACTCACACTTGGACGACTTTTACATCTTCTAATAGTCTTTCAACAGTAAAAGGGATATCTGATCCGTATATATGTCAAGATAACCATCAAATTTCATTGAAAATTGGCCCCGTGCCTCTATGATGTTTCCTTGTGGTTGTGAATGTGGAGTAGATGTGATTCTGGTCTGGTGGGAAAAAACCGGTCTCGACGAGACGTTTGAGGGTTAAATGTCGTATATGTATTCACTCAGACTTGAAAAAGTTGACAATCCTAACACATATCTATTATAGCTTGGGTGCTTATTTATTTTGTATTGCGCATGCTACACTTCGTGAATGCTGGTGACTGAAGTTGCCTTCCTCCTCCTCCGCTATCTAGCTGAATGCCAACAGGGGATGGATATCCCCAAATATATATATGCCCCTCCATATAGTTGAAAGTACACAACAGTACTTCCAGAGGCTCCTATAAAATATTCGCTCCCTTTAAATCCAAGTAGAACACAGTTCCTGGATAGAAACTTGGCAAATTCCCTCCCTTGTGGTAGCACAGCATCATCAAGCATTCTTCGGAAAACATCCCGTGCGGGGGCTGAACTATCAGTTGAGACTACATTCAGCTTAATACTACACGTCAGGTCTACCGTGGGACGTGTAACGCGAGGTTTCTAGCCTAGCATTACGAGCCCGAGAACTCGAATATCGTTATAATACTCGGTCAGTTCGTTAGACCAAGTCCGGTACGCTATCCCCCCCACGAACCGAGATTTCAGTACCGGAAAATCGCATCCGCCATTTTGACCACCTGCGCCATCTCCAGCACGTCGTGGACGCGCACGATATCGGCGCCGCCCTGCACTGCGGCCGTGACGGTAGCCGCGGTACCATAGGAGCGGTCCCCGGGGTTCGGGACGCCGGTGATCTTGCCGACGAAGCTCT